>PVLA01006808.1:0-112500 GCA_004027455.1 Hydrochoerus hydrochaeris
TTCTTCTTCCTTCTTCCTCCTTCCTCCTCCTCCTCTTGCTCTTCCTCTTCCTCCTCCTGTTCCTCTTCCTCTTTTACTTTTACTCCTCCTCTTCCCCTTCCTCCTCTTCTTTTTTTGTATCCTTGAAACTGGACTGTAAATATATCAGTGACAAAGCTGTAAAAGGAAGAGAGTTTATTCTATAGTCCAGCCACTTGGTAATACCATCAAGTTTGTTTCATGGATATCAGGATATAAAAGACAAAAAAAATCTGAATAGGAGTAAAGAACAAGAAGAATGGATATTGAATGCTTTTTTTAAAAAAAATGGAAGAATGATCTAAAGTAGAATAAATTTTCTAAATCAGAAAGATTAATGTTAGCAATCTGATTTACAAGAGGTCAAAGAATGAGTTAAGTTTAATTACAGAAAACCAAGATGTAATATGCATGTACCTGCTCTCTGAAATGACTGCAAGCTTTATGTGCAGCAAACATGTACTACTACTAGCAAAAAAGCCAAGTTACTCTTTTTGAACAACCATGAACTCTACCTGCTATAAAATCTATTACACACACAACTGCACAAGGTCAGTAAACAAAAAACAGTAATCTTTCTTTGTCTTTTAACAGAAATGTACAACACTAGCAAACAAACAACTCATAAACTAATTATTGCTTTTATATGTACTTCCTGATGGTTAAAATTTCTGTTTTGCAAGAATTTGTTCATAATAATTAACTTCTAAATTACTATTCAACAGAAAGATTTTATCAAGGCTACTTTGAGAATACTAAGATGCACAACTAAATGTAAAATATTTTAAATTCCCCATTCTTTTTCTGTTTTCTATGTTTGTTCTTTTGTCTCCTCTCCAATCAAATCTTAACGTATGTTAGAAAATGCAGATGATATAAAAGATAAATGAGGCACAGTTCCTCCCTGCAGAATGTTTATAATCTAGTAACCAGGAAGGACTAAGTCTCACTTCATTGCCTTTTATTCTTTCCCAAATTCTAAGTAAAAATATCTATTTTATAATTTAATAAAGTTTTATAAACATTTACAAAAAATTGCCTATTTCCTCTGTCCTACAATGTATTTAGTCTGTACTGTTTCCCTTTGACAATAATAATAAAAGTCTGATTGTTATTTTGAAATTATTTATTAACTAAATATAGAGTAACTGCTATACTTACATGGAAAAAAAAACAATAACCAAAAAATCATTGAAGACATTGTATTTTATTTAGTAAGTCTTAAGTGGACTCTTAAAAACAGCTTGCTCTATAAAATTGTTCAGAAAATTATCAAAACCTTAAAAAGAATCAAATAGGTGATTTCTGGTTCTTTTTGATTCCTACTGGATAGACAGTGCAAATAAGTCTCAATCCACAAACATCTATCTTTCCAGGATTGTATTCTTTTGATCCAGTTAGCTATTACTGTAAGATAGTTTAAAATTCTATAGGGATAGATGTCACTGTGTTTCTTAAAACTAAAACCTGCAGCCATGTAAATGATTCTTGTCACACAACAATTAAAATGAAGTTTTATGTGGTAGAGGTGAGAGTAATATCTTGTAGAAAAGATAGACCTATAGGTCACATTTTCATTGCTCTGTAGGGAATTAACTAGTTTTGTTTTCTAAATGCAATATTTTATGGAACCATTCTTTTTTCACCCAATTCTAAAAGTCTTACATTGGTGTTCATCTCATTTTTAACATATGCACACTTTAAATTTGTAAACTAATGATGTTTTTAGTTTTGAAAAAAATTTCTTAGGCTATATGCTTTGGGTTAGAAGCTACTATCTGTCTTGGAAGGCATAATGTAAAATATTTAGTTGAGTCATAGAACCATATTTAAAATGAAAAACATTTAAATTTTAGAAACTTTCTAGAAGCATAGAAAAAAATCTAGGTAATCCTAGAGTTGTCGAAGAATATTTAAATTTAATACCAAAAGCATAAGAAATGAAAGAAGATAAGTAGGTTGAGTTTCATTTTAAAAAATCTGCTCTGAAAACACACTTCAAAGAGGATGAAAAGACAATCCCAAACTGAAAGATAATATTTAAAACAAAAAAACAGTAGTATCAAATTTATAAAGAATTCTGAAAACTCACTAATAATAAAACAAACCACTCAACTGATGAACAAAAAATCTGAGAAGACAACTTGCCAAGAAAATACAAAGATGACAAATTGCCATATGAAAAAATTATTTTGATCATATATAATCCAAGAATCACAAATTAAAATAAAATATTTTATACTTTAGAATGACTATATCCAAAATGTAAACAACACCAAGTGCTGGTGAGAGTGGAGAAACAGAAACTCATTCATCACTGCAAAGAATGAAAAATGATATAGCCACTTTGGGAGATAGGTGGGCTATTTCTTTAAAAACTAAGCATATTTTTTTTTCTTATCCAAGCCAGTGATCACACTCCTTGGTAATTATCCAAATAAGTTGATAACTGACACATTCATACCTGCACATGAATGTTAATAGCAATTATACTGATCAGTGCCAAAACTTAGAAGCAATGAAGATATGTTTCAGTAGGTGAATGACTGAGCTGTTGAACATAGAGACAATGAAATATTTAAAATGTGATACAAATAAACAAGGTATCATATCAAGCAAAAGCATGAAACAAACTTAAACGAACATTGCTTACAGATGAAGCCCATGTGGAAAGGCTACGTGATTACAGGGAAGCTATAGAGACAGTGAAAAGACCCAGTACCAAGGGTTCTGTGGAAAGGTGAGGGATAAACAATGGAGCACCGGAGATAATGAACTATTTGGTATGACACTGAAATGTTGAATATATGTCAATAAATGTTTGTCAAAACCCACAGAATTTACAACACAGATAAACCATAATGTAAACCATTTAGTTATTAAGGGTACCTTAATTTTGGTTTCAAATATGAACACAGAGGAGATTCTCCAAATGTTCTATACTCCTGCTACACCTGCTTTACAACTTTCATAAGAGCTGTGTTTAATTTCTAAGATTAGAAGAAAATTAGTAACGTATATACTCAACAATGTGCATTACCTATAGATGTTTACAATTAATTAAGTAGAAATTTTGTACATCAAATTTCTTAAGTATAACTAAGAAAAAGTTGTCAGTGTTATTTCGTCAAATCTTCTTCCCTTCATGGGCTCTTTATTTTATTTTATTTTTTTTGTTTGAATTTTTAACAAATATTTTTGAGTGTCTCTTGTTTGCAAAACAGGTATTATGCTAGACAACATGTAGGTGTCATTTCTTCATGCTTATAACAATTCCACAAGCTGTATCTGTTACAGCTCAATTTTATAGATGAACTAATTGGGACTTTGAGCAGATAGAAACCTTTCCGTGATTTAGTTATAGTAATTGAGTTAGAAATCAAAATCAGGATTTGTTCAAACAGCTAAGATCCCACAAATTCTAAAATCTTATCTGCCTTTGCTAGTCAGTGATTCTATAATTATATCATTCAGTCATCCCAAAAGCATAATGAGGAAAAGGAAATTATAGCTTTACATTTTTTGTAAATAATGCAATGTATTTTTTGCACTGTCATACTATATAGACTGGTACACAATAATTTCAACTATGTTAAAGATATCTATACATTTTTAGATGGACAATTTTAATTCTACAAGGGTCACATGGACAGTACTCTAATAATATTACTATTCTGAGTTTGTGTGGAGCCATCACAGTAGGAAAGAATCTAAAATATGAGTTCCAAAGATATCACCCGGAAAGACAGCCATATTAACAAATGAAGCTTGTGCTTCAGCTATTTAGCCACTAGTATAGAAACAAAGGTCTAGGTTATTGCATTTTATGCCACTCTTACCTTAACAATGTAAACAAACAAACAAGCAAAAAACACAGTCCTTAGGCATTCTCATTCAGACCAATGTTAATTGTCCCATCGCTTTCTCTCCCATAGACCAAGAGCTTATTAACAGCTAATAACAAAGCACAGAGGAAAAAAAAAAAAGAAAAGAAAGAAATAGCTTTGAGGATATTACCAGATTGAACATCAGGGCTGTCAGCAGGAGCAGACAGTAGAGAGCAATTCTCCTGTATTACATAGTAAAATCACTGGATTCCTGCACACTGGATGCTAATGTTGGATGCCTCTGCTGCTGGATCTTCTTGTATAAACAGTAATTATTTAGGCACTATTCCTTTTTCTTGATTCAAAACAAAGAAAAAACTGAGAGTCCTAATTATGAAATTTGTACTTCAATAATAAATGTGTAAACTAACGTTTAGACACAGACATATGCAAATCTGGCAAATGTAAAATGAAGTCTTAGAGGCATGTGGTACACAGAAGAACAGAAACTCAAAGGAATGTTAAGAACAATCAATTACTAGTAAACTGGTAATTTTTACTTAATTTTTTCTTTGTCCTCAGAATACTAAGCACATTTTTCATTTCTTTTGATTTCCTTCTCCAACATAATATTTCTTTATATTGGAAAAAAAGGCTAACCATTATAAAGCACAAGATTATTATTGGAGATAGGTCTTAGAGTAGGTCACTTCTTTAGACAATGGATTGATGCTCAGGTCAAATACAAACCATTTTTTGTTGGAATTATAGATCTCTTGTATTTTTTTACAAATGCCAAAAAAAAAAATAATGGCAGAGAACATCCTTCTTCATTATACAAATCATCCTCTTCCATCTCATTTGTACTTCTTTCAAGGGCTCTTAAACTTTTACACTGAGTTTATGACAGTGAAGTCCATGAGGAAAAAAAAAGGCACAGTTTTTAACCTCCAAATCAGTGTTTTTCAAAAAATATTCAGGAACATTATGTAAACCACTAAAGAACTAAGTGAAATTTAGTAACAAATTTTAGGCTAATACCAAAATCAAGACTAAAACAACTATTTTAAATGTATAGGTAAATACCCTGCTTGCAGAGAACTCAAGGTTGAGCCTTTAATCTCCAAGATCTACATATATCATTTTCCTTTCCATAAATTTTCTGTGGCCATAAAGTTCTACAGAAACTTCTTTAATGGACTTTCAATTAAATCTCATAACTTCTCAATTAAATCCCAACTTCACTAACATCAGTGATTTCTTTATTTCTTGATTCTTTGTATTCTTATAAACTGTTCCTCGATATTCAGGTTTAACTCAGACAACATAAATAGATAATAAATCATATCGAAGATTATTTATATATCAACAGAGTGATAATAAAAAACACTTTTGGTCTTATTTAACAAAACTTTAATAACTAGGATGTAATCATGGAGAAATAGTTAATGACAGTGCCTATGAAAGTTTATTTTAATAAGTACGAAATTGCTAAAGTAAAATTATCATGAATTATAATTTCTGGAGAATGTTTCTAAAAGTTTCTCCCTCTATTATAAATTGGGTATCCCACATGACAGTGACACTTAAAGTTACTGCCATGTGTTAACACCATGGAAATGGAACCAGTTTATGGGAATGTTACAGAACTACTCACTTTTGTTCATACCTAGGGCAGATGTAGAAATTCAGCTATAAATTCACTAAAAATCACTGAAGATATTGAGTGTATCATAGAAATCAATTAATTGTTCTGCTTACATAATCAATTAGTGGAATTAGGTCAATAAATGACAGACTTCAAATTATTACTTTCAAATAAGTTCCTTTTCTTGCAGAAAAAATGCTTTCATGCACAAACATGCTTGTAGACCAATATTATAACCAATTTGAATCACCATTTCTGATTGAAATAACACTAACAGTAAATCTTTTTTAATGCATACTAATCATAGGTAAACATTCTTAACTGCTGCTTTAACAGACAATCTTAACATGGAAGACTTAGGGAACACAATTAGTTATTAATTCTTGAACAATCCATTTATCAATAACTATATATTGCCAAACTAAACATGAGATGCAATTGAATAAAAGTGTGGAAAATTTTAAAAATGTATTACAATGAAGGATAGATTACCTTTAATCCCACTAAAATCTCCTGTGTGTTACATATATCTACACTATCATTCTTGTCAGTTTCTGAAGCAGTTCCGGAAATTCTTTTTTGTGTGTGTGTGAGTGTCTTTAGTAGCACTGTTGTGGTTTCTTCAATGTCCTAAACTGACTAAAAACATTTACTTTCATAGTCATTTTAGCTTTGGGAAAAAGCCAGAAGACACAAAGCGCCAGGAATGATGACCTGAGGAGTCAAGCGTATGGTGACTCACTGTGATGTTACAGATAGAAGGACAGATGGATGATAGATAGATAGATAGATAGATAGATAGATAGATAGATAGATAGATAAAGATTTTTGATCAAAGCTCATAAAAACGCTCATGAAAAATGGTTTCTAGACTTGCTTCAGAATGTGTAAAGAAAAATGGGATAAGTGAGGGACTAATAGAAATGGGTTTTGTACTATAATATGTAATTTAAAAATGCAAACATTCATTGCATTTCCTGATTATTCTTTGTATATCACTGCAATCCCCAGAGGAATCTCAAAACCCTTGGTTGTCTTCTTTCTGCTTGAAAAGTGACTGCAGTTGTAAACCATTTTTTTGAAATTCAATCAGTACATATACATATATATTTATATTAATTAATTCAGTGTACCATTTATTCATTCAACAAATATTTACAGAGTTCCTGCCACAGGATATTTTGTCAGACATAAGAAAAAGCAAAATAAATAAGTCAGTCTGTACTTCACAAATCCAAGATAAGCACCCAAACACATTACTGCAAGGAACATGTTAAGTGCTACAATATACACAAGAAAGCAGCATTAGTCTGTTTCTTTTTCTAATTACTCTTTTGTGTTGTTACATTATTGTATGGCATATCTTGGATTGTCACACCGAGATCAGATTAATCACGATGTATATGATTCAAGCTTTGTATAAATACATTTTCAAGTTCCTGGTTCATAGTTAAGTGATAATTGTGGGTATAAGAATGAACCAGTTTCCCTATCAAAATTATAAGCATATATTCAACTGAGACTTTAGAAACAAGAAATGGATTTGCCATGAGATTTATTGCTAGAGTGATATTTACATAAAAACTCAATGAATTTTTTTAAAAAAAGTTTTCCGATTTTTTTAAAACCTAAGAATTTTATGTTACCTAACAAAGTCACAATATTGTTTCTATTGGATAGCATTTTTGTGATTTACAGGTCATGCTCTTCCCTGTACTTCTTAATCATTTTTAATTGATTCTTTCACAACATGCAATGTGCAGTTACAGTTAATGGCCTTCAGGTACAGATTACTTTAGCTCATTTTAGATCGGATTTAGGAAAAGAAAAGCATGAAAATTCAAGTTTCCTATTTAAAAGGCAAAAAAAAAAATTAGTTCTTTTGTTTCCTGAATCTGAGGTTACAAATATATTTTATCATACACAAAAACTATATAATGAGGAAATCTACATCGGGACCATTTGCATATTTAACAATTGCAACCACTGCACTGAAACAATGTAAACTATGTATGCAGTACAGCATTTAAAAGGAATGTTTGCCAAGAATCAAATATGATGAAAGACACTAGACATGGAACAACATTCATATAATAAGGATCACAGTGGGGAAGCTAGTGGAGCTATTGGAATGAGGCCAGTGATTATAAAATGAGGAAGGAAGGTAACATATCGGCAACAGTAATAAGAGGTAGGCTTTTGAAAATACTTATAAAAATTTGGGAAAAAAACGAATATTTTTGAGATTAACATTAAATAAAAAGCAGAGAAATTTCAATCTTTATCCAATATTTGAATGAAGTTATAAAATAGTTTTTTAATGCAAAGGGCCCCGTTAGCCTAAACAGTTTATTCTCCTTTGAGTTCTAAACCTCCACTGTCAGACTTCTAATCAAACCATCTTGTACAAATTCAGTGTTATTATCTCAGCAACCTTGCCTGGAAGGCCGTTCTCCACATTTAAGCATCTCTGCATGAAAAACAGATTCACAACATCTGGTCTGATTATGTTTTCCTTTAATTTTCATTTTGTTGCCTTTTCCATCTTATTTCCTTTTCCAATTATGTTTGCTGAACTGCAAATAGTAATTTTCACGTGGTCCTTATTTCATTGTCTATTAAGATTAGTGGTCTACCTGTGTTTAAGCCAGCCATAAAGTAATAATTAATGGAACTATAATTACACTTATTTTCCTCCTGTGATTTTACATTGTTGGCATAATCTTGGGTATTACTGACACTAATCAAAAGCCAGTTAAGCCTGGCTGTGGATATTTTCTCAACATTATGCATGTTTGTACTCTGATCTATTTTCATAAATTTCATAGCTCTTATCTTTTCTGCTGTAACGAATTCTTGAAATGTTTAGAAAGAAACTGAACACATAGATCAGCACCATTTTTAAAAAAAAAACAGGATTTGCAAATATTATACACCAAATGATAAACATTATGGTTGAATTTTACACCGAACAATAAGTAAAGTTAAATATATAGAGCTCCACATTCCATCATAATTTTGTACATGGTACATATACAAAAAGGGAAGTTGTCATACACTATAAAATCATCAAAGAACTTAAATATGAACTGCACCATTTTTTTCATACTTATTATTCACAACAAACATTAGACCTGACATTATCCAAATGTCAACTTTTATCAAGGAACAGCAAGCCAGAATATAGAATTCTCTTTTTATTGTCCAACTCTATGCTATTATCACAAGAAAATAGCTCTATGAGTTTTAATTCATTACATCTTCAAGGAATGCAACTATGTCTTTAGTCAGATTTTAGTGATGCTAAGTATAAGCCCACAATTATATAACTTACACTTTCAGTCATTTAAGGTTTTATTTTTTATTTTTCATAATTTATCGACAGTATCAGGAAAGAATACATTCACCTAATATTATGAATAATATTTCTCTCCAATGATCTTAAATTTATACTGTTAATACATAAATGTTTATATTAAGGTTATTTATTTAAACAATACTTGAATCATGTGCTTCTAAATATAACAATAAATTACAACTTTTAAATAATAGAAATCTTAAAGACTTACACAGATGCTTATATAAGCATATACAGGCATGCATATGTATATAATTTCAATATCCATTAGACTTAATATTTATAAGAAAAAGTGCTTTGAAAGTTAATACAAAAAATCAAAAAGGATAAAACAAATAAGTCGTTTGTAAGTTTCAATAAAATTACTATTCATACAGACTTGTCATTATGGTTTATGGCATCATGTCACCATGATCCAGTCACCTTCCATTATCCCACCAATGAGCACATGAGGTTTTGGGGGTACATGTAGATATAAACCACAACACTCTACCTATTCATTTATTTACCTGAGGGGTTTTTTTATAATAATCATTCACTCAATGTCTGATTCTGATAGTGAGGGTAAAACAGGTAAGGTAAAGAATACACAAGATCTATAATATGAGTTCTCTCATTTTAGAGATACATTTAAAGAGGTAATTAAAATGCCACTAAACAAAATAGCAACTGATTTCATCTCATATGAATGTAAAGTATCTCATATAAAATTCATTATGTAAATGTAGTACTTGTTATTACTTCATGTTGCATTTTATGTTACTGATAAATTCAGAGAACATAAGAATCACTAATCCTACAGGAATTTGCTAAAGATTGAACTGAATTTAATTATTTGCATTTTTCATTATCAATACTATTGACTAGATGCATAGAGTTTATCAGTGTTCTGGCTGTTCAAGTCTCTATCTATATCTCCCTGTCAACTGTAAGCACTTTGAGGGAAATCACTGATATTTTAATTTCTTGGCTTTTTAGCTCAAAGAACAATGTCAGAAATACAAAAACATTTGTAAAACAAAAATCACTAACCTGCACAGGCAGTTTTCTTATTATTTCATTCATTAATTTGAAAATTGCATTTATTTTACACAAATATTTAAATATGTGGTCAATTAACAAGCATCTGAAGTTATTTGTAACACAGATAATTATTACATGTATACCATGAATTTACTGGATTCCTATTATATGCTGGTCACTTTGTTAATTTCAAAGTAAACAGTAATAGTATTTTAAGCCCTGTCTTGAGTGTAAGTGCTATTATTGAGACTAAATCACACAATAAATAAAAAATTAAGAAATTATTGCCAAATGTTATAGAAAACATATTTTTAACACATATAAAGTGCTAGAGAAGACCCCTGAGATTCAGGAAAAAGAGCCAGAAGCAGAACATTCCAAAGCGTTGGTTAGTGGAGGGGAGGAGTAACTGTGGGGCCCTAAAGCAAAGGCACATTGCCTAGGATTATATAAGAATCCCCTGTGTAATAAATTGTCGAATTTCCTATCACTAGGACTCAATATATGACATTCAGAATATAAAAGAGGAGAAGTTTATTTGTCTCACAGCTTTAAGGCATTCAATCCATGGTCGTCTGGTTTCAATGCAGAAATCTGACAGAAAAGTATGGTAGAGTGAGAGGTTCAGTTCATGGTAGCTAGGAAGCACAGTAATGTAATAGGGCCAGAAAAGAAGGGGCAAGACACTATACATGTTATACAAGACCATGGCCGCATAACCCATCCAGGCATGCTCTGAAGTGTACTTTATTAATCTCCTAAGTGTTTCTTGATACCACAGTTAACAGTCCAAACCAACCCTGATCAACTTCACAAGGTAATATCCTTAAACAATACTGAATCTCCAAATAAAGAAAAGAGTGAGTTAATGATTCTGTTTAACATGATACAACTATCTTGCATACCACTGAAAACAAAATAGTCCCTTTCCCAGTTTCAACAGTTCCAGCATTTTCAAAAGTCCAAGTCAATATCTCCTCTAAGATACAAAAGCAAATCCTTAGCTGTGTTGCTCTTTAAAATTAAAAACAAGTTATAAAATTCCAAGATACAATGGCAGAGAGAAAACATTCACAGTCTGAAAAGGGGTGGGGCAAGACCAAATTCCAGCAGAGCAAACATTTAGTCCTATAGTTCCATATTCGACATTTCAAGTACATAGTGGTGAAATGTGAATTGCAGCATGTAGGTGAGATGTGTTGTGGGCATCCCTTCCTATACAGCTTTGCAGGTTGCATCCCACATAGTCTTTCTCTTGGACTGGTTCTACTCATGGCCTGCAGCTTTCCTTGGCTGACATCCCACATTCCTTGCATCTCTGACTTCCTGGAGTCTCCACTGTTCCTTTGGTTTCATTCCTATGGCTCAACATGACTATCAAGATTAACAGCACTCCCTGGCCTTTTTCTTATTATGTACAAAGAAAGATAGAATAACTAAGAAGCTGGCCAAAGAATGCTGTTTCAATGGAATTGCCAATTTGAGTTTAACATTATTACTATAAGGAAAAAAAATGGGAGTCTCTATACAAAAACTTATTGGAATGAAAAAAGGCATCAGCTATCAAATAATCACAGTGCACTCTTTTTTACACAGCTCTGGCACAGAACTAATAAAACTTTATAAAAAAAAGTTCAACATAAAAATCTAGTATTGTGCTTATAAAGTGACTAATACATACTAATTGACTGCTTTGATTTCTAGAATATAATATATGCTTACTAAATTTTGTTGCTATTAGTTCAATTATAAAAAGGTCATTTAAGAAACATTTAAGGAGTGAGTTTACCCATTATCAGTGCATTTAATTTAAAATGCTTGCTAGCTTTTTAACTTCCTTAACAAGATGATAATGTCTCCATCTGTAAGAGATATCTCAGAAAGAGTTATATTAACACTTATTATTGCTGTCTGCATTCATTTGTGGCTAATGTTCTTTCCTTACTATATATTTGATGGAAAGATCTTATACTTGTGCCAACTCAAAAACACATAAATAGCTCCTGAACATTTTCTCCAGAGGCTTTCTCTGGGTGATGGCAACATCTTCATTTCCTATTCTTTCATTAAACTCCACATTTGAGCAGTATATGTTATGGCTTGTCTCTAGATGTCCCCCTCACCCCAAACCTTATGTGGTCATAGGTGTAGATTTTCAGAGATGTCTTGATCTAGAGTGTGTGATGCTGAGATCAAATGTGTGATGTTGGGGAATATGGGATTGATTATGGGAAGGCCCACCCTGGGTGTGAGTGCTACCTGCCTAAGGGCAGGTAGTGTGGATAGAATACAAGGAAGGGGGGCTGGGAATATAGCTCAGCAACACAGTGCTTGCTTGTCAAATGTGAGGTCCTGAGTTCAATCCTAGGTGCTGTATATATGTGTGTGTGTGTGTATATATATATATATATATATATATATATATATATATATATATAACAGCTGCTGCTGCTGCTATCACATGCCACTTGTTTTTCGCTGCTGCTTTGTTAATTCCTGCCTTCTTGCCATGGATTGTTTCTCCTCCTCATGCCCCTCTTCATGTCACCCTGCTTCGGAGCCAGCCAACTCTGAACTGAAACCCCTATAAACTGTATCAAAATAAACCTTTCCTCCTTTAACTCTGGATGTTAGGTATTGTTTCAGTGGTAAGAAGAGTAAATAAGACAGTGCATTATATGGATTGAACTCAGATACCCAGTGTTGCTGGGTTGCACAGCACTGATTTTCCAAGTTTAAACTTTTTCTTGGCAACTTGCCTTTTAAGTCAGACTTCAAATTTCCTGGTTTTCTAATTTTTTCATCTCTTCTTTTGTTCAAAATATCAGTGACTGAGTTTGTCACATCTTTTCCTCTCAGTTTTTATTCAACATTATAAATTAGAGCAGGAAAAACTGATTTCTCTAAAAGTGCTATCAGCAACATCATCCTTCCATAAGGAAGAAGAAAAAAATGTAGCTGATGGCAGTTATTTGTAGTAAGAAAAGAGTGTAGGACACATGAAAATAATTTTGAGTAACTTTTTCAACTATGTGTCCTCTTGACTCTCAAAAGAGGCCTGTCCCACTTTCAAAGATCATCATTTAGAAAACCCAAGAGTCATAAAGAAGTAACTAACTGCCAAAACCGTTTTCTTCATTATTTGGTTCTCTTATTCATTATTGAAAGAATGAAAATGAAATGGAAAATATGGTAGTATTTTTAGGCCAGTTCAAAGATTTTTTTCTTGTACTATTTTTACAATAAGCGTGTTCTATAAAATCAATGCCTCAGGAAAAATTTCAAACTTTATGTGGATTTGTTTTCTGTATCTATTGCCTGAGAACTTTAAACTTGAAACTGTATGAACAAAAGCCCTTACAGTTATAATAATGAACTAATCTTGAGTACTTGTATATATAAGGCATTGTTCATATATTATTATTTCTTTTAATCTTGCAAAAACCACAAAGGTATAATTACTGTTATTATTTTCATTCTTATCAAAGAAACAGAGGCAAACAGTAGTCAAATAACCTGTTCCACGTTCCAATACTAGTATTATACTGGTACCATAGCCAGTAATGAACCCAGAAAAATCTCACTCAAGAGATTTGCTCTAAAACATTTCTTATTGCTGCTGTTAGGGTATAATCATATCATTGTGAATTACAATAGTGATAAATTTTTCATGATTACTCAGTTAAGTAACCGTACATCTTCCTCATTACAGAAAGTGGATTTTGTTGATATGCTTTGTCTTACATTATAAAATGTTTTTGAACAAAATTTCTTTCAAAGAAATTTACTTATTTAAAATTCACTAAATTGCTTTTTTAATTTAAACAAACAACTGGAAACTTTCTCTTCGTGGCCCCTTTGATAATTATAAATGCCTCTTGTATGACATTCCAAGAAAATAAGACACCAGCTAACAGATTTATATAATAGAAGAAATCACAAAATTAATTTTAGCAGAGTGCTTTCTTAATAGTGTACATATTCTAGCAACATAGGGAATTTAAACAACTGTACTTAAAAAAATAGAAAAAGATTTGAATCAATTCATCATTTTTATTATGTACCCTCAACTCTATTCAAAACACATTTCTAAATCATTTCAATGATATTTACTGTTCCTTCACCACTCCACTTCATGCTGGCTATGTACCTAACCCAGTGGATGGGGCCACTTGGACACAATATCACATACTATACTGCAATAATAAGAATATTTAAAGTAACCTGTTGAACATTATGGCTTTTTAGATTACCCAAACTATTTGAATATTTCTTCTCTGCCTAGTTCTTGAGTTAGGGCTTTGATGCTAGGTATATATTAATTTGAAGCTAAAAGACAATGTTTCCATTCATAATTTACACATTCATTCACTCATTCTGACATTTCAAATTACTCTTAAAATCTTCATTATGTATACATTCCCAATTTTTAAATTAACTTTTTGTTTCTCCTTCAAATTTAAAATTTGAGTTCACTCAATACTTTATCTTGATAGAGTATGTGTTGTATTAAAATTAAAACTGCACCATGTGACAGAAAAGGCATTATAATCATTTTCATTGACAGATGGAGTCAGTACAAACTATAAAGAGAACAAAGATGTTCTTTCATAATCATTGCCTTTATCTCATTTTCTAATGTCTCTATTTCCAAATTCAAAATTTTAACTTTTTAAGACTATTCAAAGTATTTTACCTAGTTCTGGTCTTCTTGATATTTAAATATTCTTCCCAGTCCCCATATATTTTTCACAATACTCACTGTAAAAAAATGACCTGGGCAACCAATGTATAGATTAAAGAACTTCAAACTAAAATGTCAATGACTTCAATTCAGATGTCTAATGAGTATATTGAACATTTCAAAAGAACAATGTGCAATAACATGACTGCGAATGCATATATAATTAATCCAATGACAGGAATGGAGAGATCTGCTTCAATTGGACAGTCCTTACTACACTTTACCTAAGCAAGAATTTATAAATCTCACTTTCTTGACAGATACTTGACTTACAGTTTGTGCTAGAATATGCAAAATAATCTCAAATACTAATGGGCACATTATCCCAAAATACAACTCTGGATTTTATGAAACTATACCTTCAATCCAATTAATATTATATCAAATCTGCTTCTGTTGTATTTTTTGAGTATTCTAGGTATATTTTATGTACCAAATAGTTATTTTGCCTCTAGAAACATGACTAATGGAGGTGTCTTTAAATGGATACTCTCTGAAAAAGTTTGAATGACAAGAAGTGGTCATAGGGAAAGTTTTCTGAATTTGAGAATTTATCTTGCCCTAATTTTCTTCATGTGTTGTTCAGCTATATGATTCCTACAGTTTCAAATCACTTCACCTTACTTCATCCTCTCCAATTTAATTTCTCCATAAAATTTCCTAATCATCAGCCAGCTTATTTAAATGAACTTAGGGTTCTTCTTGATTTAGTAGTTCTTATTGTAAATCCAGAAGAAAATATTACAGTCAAATAAGTATAGCTGAATGCCCTGGTGTTGTATGATAAGTGTGATATTTAGTCTCAAGTTTGATTTTGTGGAATTTAATTTGAGAAAGCTCTGGTGAATTCAGAATTGAAAGGATAAATCCTGATAGTAATGACACCACAACTATACTCTAGCTCACTGTCTTCTATCTGCATTCACTAAAGAAATACTGAGTTTGTATGTGAAACTGCAAAACAAAGCTGAAGATTTGGATTTCTCTTTGAAATTATAATGGTTTGGTCAACATTTTAAAAATTTAATGTGAAAAACTAAGAAGCTGAGTATATAAAATCAGAACGTAGAAGAAGGGATGCTTTCTTATTCTTTATTCCTAAGGAAGCATTTTTAGACTATTCTGACATTGCCAGTTTTGCACTTAGAAACTTTCAAACTCAGGAAGCATTAAATTCCTTGACCTTATCCACTTCTTCCTCCCTGCCAGCCCATTTCTGTGCTCCTTTCATGGCCCATTTTGCTATCTGTAGGTAAAACAGTAGTAAACAAACTGATATGCATATTTGTATTTTTAAAAAATATTTTCTAAAATGAACATTCGAATTAAAAATATGCTGCAGAAATACCTCCAAAGAAAAGTTTGTAAGCAACTAATTATAATAAGATAGGCTCTGCTTAAAGAGTAAGAACAAGGAGATTTAAAAAAAAAAAAAACTGTCAGCATTGTCCTGGAACAAATCTTAAGTGAAAGTACTTTTTAGGAAAATTGTCTCTCAGACCTGCCACTTCAGACTATTCTCGTTTTCAAATAGGATCATTCTCCTTTCTCCAGTAGTATTTATGGTACATAGTCAAACTCAGCTCTAAAATACCAAAACCTCTACTTGGTTAACTCACAAAATCAATACCAAATTAAGTGTGTTTTAGTTGCATTCTGAAATAAGACCTGAGAACTGGCAAATATGGCTCCTGTGTCCAAATCTCCACCAGAATAGGATCGACTTCTAATCTTTAGCCCTTAAACTGAGACAAGTCATGACAGATCACCTGCTGAGCCAGCCTGTCTCTATATTATTCAAACTTTTCTTCATTGTCACTAGGCTCCCTTGCCTTCTAGAATAATAGCTTATAATCTATATCAAGACAGTCATAGATAATCCTCCTAGATTTCCACATTTTGTCTGCTTGTACCATCACCAGACTCCAACATCCACAGAGCACAACTTGAATTGAGAAAGTACACTTTTTAAAATCCTAGAGGTGTTGGTCTTAAAACGTTTATGTTTGCCAAGATTTGCTCACTTATTAAATATTTAGAATTCATATAACTCTTAAAGTAAAATGAGCTATCTCATTTTATGTGAGTATAGAAGATTTGAGAATGGGCTAAATCACCCCAAATGCCATTGTTTATTAATGCCAGAAATTCAATAAGGGTGCCACCATGTATGACTCCTATAGTTTAAGTTCTTTTCGTGACCAGTTTAGTAACTTAAAGACAGCCAGATGCCAAGTCATTAAACTAAAATCTTTCAAAGGGGTGAAAAGATACATGTTGATTTTCTCAACTTTGGAGTGCTCAAAAGCATCAACTTAAATTTCTTTATTTATATGTGATTTTCAGTAAATGCTTACTTACAGTTTTAATCTTTTGCCGGTTTTGCAGATAATAACACATCTGCAAGTAATGTTGGAAAATTAAGAATGATATGTGTAATATATTTAAAACACTTTTATGGCAGTTCAGCAACTAAGTGTCATATGGCCTGAAATCCTTCTTCACATATTGAGTTGCCACCAATTCTTGAAATATAGAATAGAATATTAAGAAAAAATACAAATAAAAGTGTATATAAAATTAAGGTCTCTAGACATACATCTTTGGTGGGCAGAGCAACCACCAACACCAGGCCAGGCCCTGGTAGGAGTAAATAAGTATGACCAGCAATACCAGACCCTGGCATGGGTACATGTGCAGGTCCAGGAACAACCAGCAGTACTGAAGCATGAATGCAGCGTGAAGCAGCATTGAGGAGCTAGCAGTTGATGAGTTAAGTGAACCAGCACTGAGTTTGACACGCAGATAGGCAGAATAGAAGTGAACAGGTTTGCCATTTTCCAACTATGGATCTGGAGAACTCCATCAGTGGAAGACCAGCACAAGGCCCCACATCCAAAGGCAAGACTGGTTCCGTACCTAGCATAAATACCACAGCAAACTTGGCTGGGGTACACAGCACATTTCTCAGATCTCTCTTGGCCTCTGTCACAGAACTGTGGTCACAGAAGGAAGTTTACTACTTTTATATTCCCTTTTTTAACTGATTGGCTATCCTTTTCTTGTCTGGTTGGATTTTGTTTTGTTTCATAATTTGTGGGTATTTCTGTTTTTGTTTTGTTTGGGGTTTTTTGGTTCTTTGGTGTTATTTTTGTTTCCTCTCTTTTTTTGCTGTCTCTTTTATATCCTTCTCTTCTCTCTCTTCATTCTTTTTTTCACTGTTTAGATTTCTTACAGTAATTTTTTTTCATTTTTTCTACCGTTCTCTCACACCTCAACTACCTCTTGAATTTATCTACTTTAATTTCAATAAATTTATCTCTTCCCTTCTGATCCACTTCACTACCCTCTTTGCTTTCTCTCATTCTTCTGTTTCTATGTCCTATAGTGTCTCAAAGTCAGAAGACCACCCTTTAACTTCCAGCCTTGATTCTACTATATTTAACCTCATTGATCACTTTTTCTTGCCCCCTACACATGGTAAGCACCCCCCAACAGGATAAAGTCACTTCACTAAGGGAACAATCATTGAATAAAAGTACATGGTATATGTTGGATTTTATTATACAACTTTAGAAATTGCTCCTGTGGTTAAAGGTATCAAAGAAATAGTTGCTACAGTTTGCCATGCATGTTATACTCCATTTTTCTCCCTTGAATGATAACACTGTGATAGTATTGGGTCATAAACACCACCATAGTCCAGCTCTGAAGGACTAGGTGCTCTACCAAACAGTAAATTTTCATTCTTGACAAATTGGAAAGCTAGGTTCTTGGGATAAACAAAAAGAACTACCTATATCTAGAAGACATCTCTGAAGAAAAAGACATCTCCTAGGGAAGCCTTGACACTAGTGATAAACATATCTACAACAAGAAATTGGCAAGCGTCAATATAGAAAGTAAAATAAAATATAAAAAAGAAAATAGAAAGTGATAAGGCAGAGAAATAAAATGTAATTCCAGATCCCTAGCCCACTCAGGATATTCTCAGATCACAATGAGACAGATGAAATTTGAAATTAAACACTGGCAATTTCTGAAATGATAACAACAGAAGTAAAAAAAAGTGGAAAAGGCTATAATAATAATCTCTCAGGTACAAAAATAAATAATACTCAAAATGAAAGTGTTAGAGCAGACATATAAAAGAATAGAAGAGCTTAGGAAAGTGAGAGAAACTACAAATGCCCAACATAGGAGAGAAATGGAATCCAGGAAACAGATCTAAACAGAAATTAAAAAAATCAAAACCTCCATTAAAATATGTACAACAGGTTGAATTAAGGTGAAGACAGAATATCAGATCTTGAAGACAGAATTGTTGCTAGTGACAATGAAAAAAAAGAAATCTTTAAAATATAAAGAAACAGTGAGATATCAATCCCACAGTTATAAGATGAATCGAAGAACAACATAAGCTTGATTTGGCCAATGAGAAAGCTGGAGAAAGCACAAGTGCCATGAAAAATCTTCACATAAATAAAGGGAGAAAACTTCTCAACCATGGATAAAGAATTTAACATACAAATAAATGAAGCATATAAAACTCCAAACAGCCAAAACTAAAATAAATCTACAGCAAGGCATATAATAATCAAAATTCCAGTAATTCAGAATAGGAACAAAATATTAAAAGCAGTTAGAGACAAGGAACAAATCACCTCTAAAGAAAAGCTTATCACAGTAAATCTGGACACAAACACTCAAAAAAAGGAGAAATTAGAGTGAGTTATTTCATGCCCTAAAAGAAAACAATGTACCTTGCAAAATTATCTTTCAAAATAGATTAAGAATTAAGACACTTCTGTGAAAAAAAATACTTGAGGAAATTTATGACCACCAAACAAGCTCTTCAGAATGCCCTGAAGCCTATACTAGAAAGAGAAAATGAAGACCACAACCACAAGATAACCACTAGAAAGAAGCAACAAGGCAGGTCAAGCAATTCAACATGGGGGAAATAAGGGAACCAACAACAAGAAAAAAATATGAAAAAAAAATAAGCCAACACATTTCAGTTGTAGGCATCAACATAAACAGACTCAACTCACCAATGAAAAGAAGCAGACTAGCAGAACTGATCAAGAAGCAAGATCCAACAATATGTTATATTCAAGAAACACATTTAACTTGAAAAGATATTCATAGAGTAAAAGTAAAACAATGGAAAACAATACTCTATGCAACAGGTTTCCAGAAAAAAAGCAGGATAGCTACTCTACTCACAGACAAGGTGAACTTCAAACCAACCTTGATCAAAAGAGACAAAAAGTGTCACAGTATACTTGCTAAGGGAAGATTCCAATAAGAAGAAATAACAATCATAAATATATGTGCACCAAGCGTTAGTGCACTGAACTACATAAAGCAAGTATTAATGGACATGAAAGATCAAATAAGAACTAACACAATTGTACTGGGAGATCTTAACATCCAACTCTTACAATTAGATAGATCAATCAGACAAAAGATCAATAAAGAAATATCAGAATTAAAATAAATGTGTACAAAAATGGACTTAGTAAATATCTATAGGATGTTCCCCCTCATAACATCAGAATACACATTGTTCTCAGCTGCATGTTGGACATTCTCCAAAGCAGACTACATATTACTTAATAGAACATGCTTGAGTAAATGCAAAAGAATGAAAATTATCTCATGCATATCATCAAATCATAGTGCAATGAAACTGGAAATCTATGGCAAAGGAAACCACAAAAACTACATAAATACATGGAAATTAAATAATACCCTCCTGAACAACTAATGGACCACAAAGGAAATAAAAGAAGAAATTAAACAGTATCTACAATTAAAATAAAATGTCAATACATCATACTGGATCTTACAGAACATGATGAAGCATATTATGGAAATCTGTAGTGATTAACTCTCACATCAAGAAAACAGAGCAAATTGAAAAAAAAAATCCAAGATTCAGCCTCAAACTCATAGAAAAGGAAGAACAAATGAAACCCAAAGCTCATAAAAGAAAGGAGATTATAAAGATCAGAGCAGAAAATAATGCAATTGAGATTAAGAAAACAATACAAATGATCAATGAATTGAAGATTTCATTCTTTGAAAGATTAAGTAAAATTCATAAACTTATAGCCAACCTCATTCAAAAAGAGGAAAGAAAAGATTCAAACTCAATTAATGAGACATGAAAAGGGTGAGATCACAACGAATCCTGTTGGAGTCTAGAATGTTACCAATAGCTACCTCCAGAACCTGTACTCTAATAAAATGGAAAACAAAGAAATGGACAGATTCCTGGACTCATACCTACCAATGAAGAAATGCCCAGGTCCTGATGGATTCACTGGTGAGTTCTATAAGAAATTTAGAGAACACCTAATTCAACTAATACTGAAAAACTTTAATTAAATTGAAAGGGAGGCAATAATTACAAAATCATTCCTGGAAGCATTGCTTTGATACCTAAACCAATCAGAAGGAGACAGCCAGAAAAGAAAACTACAGACCAATCTTCCTAATGAACATAGATGTAAAAATGCTTAAAAAGATATTGGCAAACAGAATACAATAAATAGTCAAAATTTTATACATCATGACCAAGAAGGATTCATCTCAGGGGGGATGTGAGGATGGTTCAACATTCAAAAAACAAGAAGTATAACACCATATTAACAGAACCAATGACAAAACTCACATGAATATTTCAATATATGCAAAAAAAACCATTTGACAAAGTACAACACCTATCAATGATTAAAAAAACAAGCCTACAGAAAATTGGAAGATATTGTTTTTACCTAAATCTGATAAAAAGCCATCTATGATAAACCAACAGCTAACATCATACTAAATTGAAGAAAATTGAAAACTTTCATTCTAAAATCTGGAACAAGAGAAGGATGGCCACTATCACCACTCTTACTTAATATAGTTCTGGAAACATTAATCAGAGCAATTAGGTAAGAGAAAGAAGTAAAACGAATAAGGATGGGAAAGGAAGAAGTTAAATTATAATTATTTGCAGAAGCCATGTTACTCTACAGAGAAAACTCCAAAAACTCCACCGCAAGAATTATGGATATAATAACAAAATTCAGTAACATAGCTGGATACAAAGTCAACACTCAAAAAATCAATAGGCTTCCTATTAATAAGCAACAAACTCACAGAAATAGAAATCAAGGGAGTCACAGCCCTCACAATAGCATCCAATAAAATGAAATACTTAGGAATAAATCTAGCAAAATACAGGATTTGTACATTGAAAATTACAGTACTCAGAAAAGGAGATGGAAGAGTATATCAGGAAATGGAAAGATATCCCTTCTTCATAGGAATAGGAAGAAGCAACATTGTAAAAATGGACATACTCCCAAAATCGTTATACAGATTTAATGCAATCCCAATCAAAATACCATTAACATATTTCACAGAGTTAGAGAAAACAATCTTAAGATTCATTTGAAGCCAGAAGAGACTTTGAATAGCAAAAGTAATGTTAGGTAACAAAGACAAGTCAGAGGGCATCATAATCCCTGACTTAAAATTATGCTACAAAGCTACTATGATAAAATAAATATGGTGATGGCAAAAAAAAAGACAGACAGGATGATCAATGGAATAGAAGAGAAGATAACAGATGCAGCTCCAAACACATTCGGCCACCTTATCTTTCACAAAGGGCCAAATACGTTCACTGGAATAAAGATAACCTTTTAAATAAATGGTTCTGGAAAAACTGACTTTCTAAATTCAGAAAACTAAAACCAGACACATGTCTATCAGTATTCCCTTAACTAAAGCCAAAATGAATCAAACATCTAAATATTAAAACGGAAACATGAAGTCTACTGGAAGAGAAGATAGGTAGAAATTTTCAAGATACAGGTTTAGTCAGAACATTCATGAATAAAACTAAGACTGTATGGAAAATACTACAAAGAATCAACAAGTGAGATCTCACCTTATTAAAAAGCTTTTGCTGACAAAAGAAATCACCAACAGAATGAAAAGATAGCCCACAGAGTGATAAAAAAATTTATAACAGTTTCCCTGAGACAAAGGACATATATCTAAAACATATGAAGAATTTAAAAATATCAGATCCCTCAAATTCAAAGACCCAATCCAAATATGGGCAACTGAGATGGATGCACACTACTCAGATGGAGAAATGCAAATTCAAATAAATATATGAAGAAATATTCAACATCATTGGTCATTTGAAGGATGCAAATTAACACATCATGATACCATTTCCCTCCAGAAAGAATGGCATCAACCAAGGACATATGATGGCAGGACTATGGTGAAAAAAGAACCCTGCTCCACTGTTGGTGGGAGTGTAGACTGGTGCAACCACTATAGAAATTGGTGTGCAGATTCTTCAGAAATAGGAATAGAGATCCCATTTAACCCAGCTATTCCCCTTCTGGATATTCTCCCAGAAAAATTAAGAACACTATGTTACAGAAATATATGTGCACCAGTGTTTGTAACAGCCCAATTTGTAATAGCTAAATCTTGGAAACAACCCAAATGCCTAACACCAAGGATTAGATAAAAAAAAAAGTTGTGGCCATTTTATACAATGGAATACCACTGAGCCACAAAGATGAATAAACTTGAGACTTACATAGGTAAATGAACGCAACTTAAGAGCATACTTATAGGCAAAATACATCAGACTCACATGTGTGTATATCATATTATTTCCACAGTATGAGAAGGTCAAATAATAAATAAGAGCCAAAATATACAATGGGCATCATGAAATGGCAAGAAACTGTTCAAAAAGAAAGAATCTGAAATGAGAGAAATGAGAACAGAAGGTAGTGAAAAGGGAAAAAAAATAAATATATATACATACAACATAGTTAATTATACTACTAATTTCTCTTAGTTCATTGAAAAGAAAGGTTTGTACTAATATTGTTTGGACAATTTTTCATGCCTATATCTATTACTCTATGGTGATATTTTTCATAAAAATATAATTCAGAAGTTATTTAACAAATAAGAAGGTAATTTGAGTTCTTGAGACACAGAGGTGAACAACAAAGACAGATTTACTTGAGAACCTAAATTGTATTAAAGAGTTATGATAAAATCCAGGAAGTAGATAGGACCTACAATTTTATATCATAATAAGTACTAAGAAGAAAATAAAGACAGGTAAATAACTAGACAAATATATTGATATTAGATATGGTGTATCTGTGATTCAAACTTTGAAACAGATTCTCAGGTGAAAAAACCCATGAAGATGTATTGAAGGTGTTCTGCCAGGAGACACATTTAGACATAAAAGAAGAAAAAAAATATTGCAAAAGAAGATGATGAACCATTGAGTCCTCAAATGATACTGCAAGGATCTCTGGAGCCTATAAGAGTTCACTTAAGATTACTAATTCTATTAGTTCTTGGAACAAAACAGATAACATCCATAGGATTAGATCAATTTTGCCTGAGTATATCTGGTAATTCGAGTAAGACTTTTGAAGAAAACCATGTAAGACAACAAAAATTGTTATGTTCCTACCATGTTGTTTTGAAAGCCTACATTGTTACGATTTGGGGCTCTAAGTTATAGTTATTTATCTGTTGTTTTGTTTTTCCCTCTAATATAGAAAGGATAGATGTAGATGTATAGGCTTATATATGCCTAGAACTTTACCTAAAGGGTTTATAAGAATTGATTTTATTATGTGTGATAATATGAACAACTACACTGAAGAGAATGAGACACCATGGCAGCCATTGATGATTTCCTATCATTTTAATTCAAAACCCACTAATGCTTTTATTCTTGGTTTTGATTGGTTTTAGGCTGTTTTCAATTATTTGATTTCAATATGTATGAAGATATAAACAGCTATTTTGAAGAAAACAAGAGACATTATGGTAGGCATTATTAATTTCCTAGTGTCTAGTCTTGAAAACCCTTAAGGTCCTCATTCTTACATGTGGATTGCTTTTATACTATTTTGATTTCCATTAACTTATTGGGTGTGAAGGTATGGGCAGCTAGTTTGAAGAATGCAAGAGAAATTATGGTAGCCAGTGTTGATATCCTGATTTGTTTCTGAAATTCTGTGTTATTTACATTATTTTACTCTGCTCTGCTTTGTTCTGTTCTGTTTTGTTTTGCTTTATTCTCTTCAAAATAAAATTATTTTAAAAAATTTTTTAAAAAGAGTTCTCCCATATTCAGACAAGGAGATGATATATTGCTACATCAACCATTCCCTGAGTATTGTCCCTGCTTGAAAGGTGGAATAACTTTGGCCAAGGAAGATTCCAATGGTGAAATTGTGAAGGGATTAAAAGTGTAATTATAGTGATAAATAATGAAATATATGCTAAGATATAAATGAAAGTAAAGTGTAAAAAGTACACACTGAATGCTCCAATAAAATAAGTTTATTTGGAAAGTGTTCAAGAATATGTGATTGTAAGATAGTAAGTGGCCATCAAGGAATGAGATTTTAGGCAATTGTTTAAGGAGAAAATTTGTTGTTAAATATGACAGTGGGAATGGAGGAGTACAAGAATGTGGAAGGAAAAGATGATCATAAATGAAAAGGCCTGTAAATTGAAAGGTCAGGGTAGTAGGTCTGCTGAATAAGTGTGATTCACAAAGAAAGATAAGCTTAAAAAATAGTAAAGAAAAAAAAATCATGCATCCAAGTATTAATTACATTTATTTAATGTTAACTACTTTCTTTTTATTATGCATGGAATATTACTTGATCACACTTAAAAATTGTATTATTAAATTAATTTGGAAATATTTAGAGTACTGTAATTTAAGAAGGTACTGTCATTCCAAGATTAAGAAAATGGTTTGACATGTTAACATTCATTCTGAATATCCAAAACTGAGGTAAAATATATTGAATTTTCAAAACTTTTCATTGCTTCTATTATCAGCATAGTGATATGAGGAACACACTGTGGAATTCCTATTTGGTACCCTCACAATGGTATGTCCTACAAACCTTGAGAATATAATAAAAATTATGAACACACGCATACACACACACCCAAACACACACACACACACAGAGTGCACATTTTCATCTAGCCCAGGCATATACTGAGGTTCATCCTTGAAGTCAACCTCTGTTTATGCTACTGCTGTGTATTATTCTATGGACAAGCACTCTCAGCACTAATACTCAAGTGATGCTTGTAAAATATACAGAATCTCAGATCCTGCTACAGATTTCCTGGATCAAAATTACACTTGAAAAATATTTCCCAGTCTTTAAGTTTAAAGGGCATGTTTTAAAAGATCAATATGCATGTACTAAAGTTGAAAAGCCATGTTCTAAAGTCAATCTGCATATTCAATACAAACAAAACAAAAACTATTTTATATTGACACACAATTATAATTTCAAACATCTAAATTTTCTCCCCGTTTTTAGTTACTCAAATTACCCTTAAAATAGGTGAGAAATATCACTTGTATATTGTCCCTTTCATAAAACAAATACTTTTAAGATGGCATTACCAATTCATTATCTGGCTGGTGCAAGCAACAGAGCTTGAAAAGGCATCCACTTCTATCTATAGCAGCAAAGAGTCTCCCTTCTGACAATTATAGTACATAAGTAGAAAACAGTATCTATCTTATAAGAAAGTCACTATAAATTGTTAAAAGGGGCTTGCCTTCCTTGTCACTATTCTTTTGCTTTTATAGACTGAAAGCAGTCTGCAGAAATAATTAAAGCTAATGAACTGTTTTCAGCTATGTCTGTATAACTCCTCAAGTAAGTCTCATAACATGGGTGGGGGGGTGGTGTGTTGAAAATTTTCTTTTTAAAATGAAGAGAATTTAACTGTCTTTATTCTCAACTTTGACCAGTAAAAACTAATGCAAAGGCCAAAAGACAGTTACCCTCAATCACTTCTATTGGTGGTCTTTGTTTATTTTCATTTTTGCTTGAATAACCTCTAAAAGAAATCTCAAACATTAAGTATTCTTTCATAAATTTTTAGGATATATACTTGAAAATCCCCACAAATTAAATATCATAAAGGATTCCATTTCAATATAGCATAAATTCTGATTTTAAAATTGTCTATATGAATAAGTGAATGCCTAAACCTCATTATTAATTCAACTGTCAACAGATAATGATGATTTAGAACTAGTATAGTTGTTTTCAAATTTTTATTTACAACTTTTGGCTACCATAGATCTTTTTTGGTATATATATATATATATATATATATATATATATATATATATATTTCTAATGGGCACAAGCCTAGGAATGCAATTATACAGCTAAAGTAATTTTCATATTAACCTGTCTTTAAAAATAAAAGTTTAAATATACTTCCCAATACATTTTTAAAAAGTGTTGATTGTGTACTTTCTTTCTTTCTTTCTTTCTTTCTTTCTTTCTTTAATTCTTTTTTTAAGAGCAGAATATATTTATTAAGAGAAAGAAAGCTTCTGTCTGGAGAGAGACAGAAGGGGTCCCGAGTGGGTTGCCCAGGACTGTCTTTTCCAAGGACTTGTATAGAGTAAAATCATGGGTTCAAGGTGGGGGAAGACTGGGAGCTCACAAGGTATATGGACATAAAGTGGGACATATCTATAGTTAGCCAATAAGATCAATAGTTCAGGTAAAATTGACTACATTAAATAATTATAAACAACTGGCAAAGACAAAGCAAAATATAAAGCATAAAAATTTGTTACCTAAATGAGTCCCAGCCCAGAGTCTATGAAGCAAAAGCAAACTCTCACCTCCATCCAGTGATCTTGGTGGAACCTCCAAATGATACAGGGCAATGAAATGCCCAACCTACTAAGCCCACAAGTTCATGTTCTCTAAAATTGAAGAATGAATTTTAGAAACATCAGAGGTTAACAGTAGAATATATTGAGAGAAGGAAAGCTTCTGTCTGGAGAGAGACAGAAGAGGTCCCGAGTGGGTTGCCCAGTTGTGTGCTTTCCATAACTATTCCCTTTTTCTGATGAAGAATATGTTAATATGCATCTGTGAGTAAAAATTTCTTATTTTTTGAATATCTGGAAATGCTTCTGTTCTGTCTTCACTCTCAAACTGCAGCTCACCTACATATGACATGTTAGGCTAACAATCTCATACAGAACTTTGTAGCCATTAGTTCTTTTAACCACTTTGTTATTAAGATGTCTGATGTGAATGCTTTACCTCCCATTCCATGTAAGCAATGTTTTTATCTGTATATTATTAGAATTTGCTTGCCAATAACTTGGGTTTTCCATGATGTAACCAGTTAAGATTATGTTTACATATATTGTTTATCCCTTACTGTAAACATTTGATTTGAAAAAGCATCCTACTCTTCAATACTATAAAATTTCAGCCATGTGTCTTCTACATTTATTTATTTCATGTTAACTTACGAAACATACAATAGGAATTTCTCAATCTCTTTGCTATATCTTGTATTTTTCCTATGTATTTTACATTGGTTTTATTTTTTCATGTAATATTTTCATTTTGTTCATTGAATAACTAGTACTCTTATTAATCTTCATACTGACCATGTCTGACTAATTTGAACTTATGTAGTA
This sequence comes from Hydrochoerus hydrochaeris, assembly GCA_004027455.1. Classification (NCBI taxonomy): domain Eukaryota; kingdom Metazoa; phylum Chordata; class Mammalia; order Rodentia; family Hydrochaeridae; genus Hydrochoerus; species Hydrochoerus hydrochaeris. Next base: position 28,189 of record PVLA01006808.1, read on the forward strand.
GGCACTCAATAAAGAGTTATTTATTCAATAAATGAATTTCAACAGTATATGTGATGTTCTTATATAACTAGGGAATGCATACACATATCTATCCACTTTCCACAGTATGTGAGTTTGAAGAGAATGCTGTAGTTTGGGAATTTTAAACAAAATATAGTAATAAACTATTTCTGCAAATATCTCAATATTGATACTATAGCATAAATATATTATTATTTAATAATTGTGAGCACTCTGAATTTTTGTTGTGTAAGATGGTTTTGACTAATTTGTATGTCTGGCCAAACATTAGAGTTTAATGTCAAGAAATGTGTGTTGATTGAAGCTTAACCTTTAATTCAAGCTAAAGAAATTTTGATGCTATAAATCTTAACATAAATTAATTCATATTGATGTTTCAATTATAATAAAGAAAAGTACTAAGCTTTCTAATGGAGTCTCATACAAAAAAATCCTCTGGATCTAATTTGGTTGATTGACTTTCTCTTACTGTATTCTTAGGTAAATAGCGAATGACATAAATAATTATATTCTGTTTCAATTTAAATGTAAATTGCTATTTTAAGAAAAGAGGATGTTTCTCCCATTGAGATAGAAAATTTCATTATTCCTAAGATCACAACAACATGGAATTAGTAAACAACACCCGACCAGTTTTAAAAACCACAACCCCATCTGTCTGTCTGTTTGTCTATTTATCTATCTAAATATAGATATATTCCCTATAAGTGATGTTATAAATTCTTGGCTAATTATCATAGGAAAGTAAAATAAAATATTGCATAATATTATGTTTTCAAACAATTTCATTTAAAATGTAGCTTCAGTGAGTTGTAGTGGCACCTGCCTTTAATTCTGGTATGTCAGGATTGACATGAGTTCAAAGCCATGAAAGTATATATTATTTGCTAGCAAAAGGGAAATTTTTGCCAGGTGTGATGGTGCATGCCTATAATTCCAGTACTTGGGAGGCTGAGGCAGCAGGCTCACTGCTAGCTCAAGGTGAACCTGAACTGCATAATGAAACCTTGTCTCAAAAAGGAAAAAAAAAAAGATAAATTTTCTAGCTAGTCATATGATGTTGGATATCTTTAAAGTTTACCTGAAAACATAAACCAAGCATATTAAATGACATAAGTGCCTGATTAGATGACTTGAATTCATACAACCATATCTAATATAATATTTCTGTAGACATACTATACTTTATTTGATGTTTATTATTTTTTGCTTCCTCACTTAGCCCTAATTTTATATATATATATATATATATATATATATATATATATATATATACACATATACATCAAGAGAACTACTAAAGTTGACCTCTATCTTCAAACCACTCAGCCAGCCACACCACAATTGGCTAACAATAAAAAAGTAGCAGATACCAAGTCTTTCAATTTCCCAAATTCATATTCATTTTTTCATGCTCCACATTCTTAACTGATGATAATAGCTGTAGATGTATGGGAAAAAACACACACCATTTTGATGAATGAAAGAACTAGTATATTTTTCAGTGTTGATATTATGAGACAAAAACAACAAATAAACATTTGTTATTATTATTATTATTAATTAGTTTGCCAATCTACATTTGATGCCTTTGTTTCATGAAGACTAATTAAAATATAACCAATTGAAAATGATTAGGACACAGTGTGATATATAATATTTTAAAATTATTTATCAATTAAAAGACAAAAGATATCATTATAGAAAATAATATTTGAAAATGGTTGTTCATATAAATACTTTTATAACACCAATCTGAATACCAAAAAAACTGAATTAAACATTTTGAAAATTGAAACAGCTGGAAATATTTCAAGTATCAACTTAATATATCAAATATCAAAATATTTATGTCTGAATTTTAAAAAGCGTACACACTAAAACACATAAAGTGACTTCATGTTCCAAAAGTGTAATCTAAACTACAGTTGACTGGAGGAAATATTTGTAAAACATTTAAATAAAATTGAAACTATTTTAAAAGATTGTACATAATAAGCAAAGTATAAAATCAAAGAAGTCACAAAAATGATAAATGTGATATAAATATGTGGGGAAATGACCAATCTCATTAGTCATATAAAAATTTTAATTGAAAAAACAATTGAAGATCATTGTTTGATGCATTTAATTTTTAAAAATAATGTGGAAGATGTAATAACAAGTCTGAGCAGGCATGTGGAAAACTAAGGCCATCTGAAATTATTGGAAATATAACAATGTCAGGAAAAACTCATATGTTTTATGCTAGTAAATTCATTTCTTGGAATACACGAGAGAATTTGAACATTGAGAAATATCATACTGAAGCATTATATGTCATAAATGGAGAGAACTCAAATTCAGGAAAATCGGAGATAGATAAGAAAAATAAATTAATTCAGTTAATAATATATTGCAATACTTTCAAAATTATTGCTATAAAACTAATAACACTATATAGTAATATAAGACATCTAACCTACCACTTCTATGAACATACTATGCCTCATTGTGGCATTTGTTTATTTTTTAGCTTCTTCCCTTAATTCTAATGATATAGTGATCCAAAGAACCACTAGAAATAAACCCTATTTTCAAACCAATAAACCAGTCAAAATACAGTTGGCCGACAATAACCTACTACCTTCAAATTATTGCTATAATATTAAATCTAAAGTGCTTGCTTATAAGTATTATAACCAACAAAATAATAATATATATTTTTATATAATAGACATGTTCTAATTTTAACTTTGTAAAGGATATCCATAGGGAAATTTTAACAAAATATAGCAATGCAGTATTATGTTTGAATAATGAAATTATAACTATACATTTTATCATGTTTTCTATAGAAAGAATAGGGAACTTTTCAACATTAATATAATTATTACATGAAAAAAGAGGAATATAATAGCTGATAGGTCACCATAATAAAAAAGATTTGATTAATATTGTAGTTCCTTTTCTTGTGGACTATACCATCTAATATAGGAAAGAGTGAAATTTCAATATAATAGCTGCTAGGAAAGAAAGAAAACTGTTATTACAGCTTTATATACTCAGACCTGTTCCTTAAGAAAATGATGGTTAGGTCTAAAATCTAAAAGATAACTAAGTTATTCTGGAGAAAAGCAGAAAGAGGCCATTCAGACAAATTTAGAGAGGTAAATTTAATAGTTACACTCTCAATTCATTTCAAACTATCCTTTCAAATGTGCATCATTTTTAAATCTATTTAAAACATTTTAAAATATCACTTTGTAATTTCAAGATTAAATAAATAAGAATTTCTCAAGCTCTAGTTATTTGTATGTATTACATAAGACAAATACTCATGAAAGACTGTTACTTTTACAAATGCTAATCTTGATTTTTTTTTCTGTTGACACTCTCTCAGACATGTCTATTTCATACTTTAGAAAAATCCCCTTGGTTTTCCAGAATATAGAAATACTGCATGCAATGTTTTAATATACTTGTATTTAGGAATAAATAAGTGCTAGAGGGCAAATTTACATCAAAGCCAAATTCATGGCTTTGCATCTGCTTGTTCATAAATCAAGCTAAATTATGGTATCTGTAGATATTTGTAAAGCAAAAATGTGATGGAAAGAAATTTACATCTATTTTCTGTTATCCAAAATATAAACAGTAAAAAACCAATATTTATATTATCTAGTCTTTCATTATTGTAGGGAAACTACTATAAAACTAAAGTAGTGTGAGTACAATGTTGAAAAATGCCTTTATCTAGGTTAGGCTTTGTTTTTATTTTTACTAAAAATTTCCCAAAGCTTTTACTTTCAGTTTTTCAGAATAAAACTCGCAGAATAAAAGTCTTCTCAATCAAAACAAGCAGAAAATATTTTGAGGAATTTAAATAACTTGACATTTCACTTCAACAACTAAATAGATAAATTCTATGTAATAAATGATAAATCTAAATTGATTTGCTTATCTGAAATAAGCAACATTTTTTTTTTACTTAGTGTTTGCACCAGAAAAACAAAATGTTGAAAAAATTAAGGCTGATTTCTAATTCCTGAGTACAAGGTAAATGAATGACAACTAGAATTAAAGTTTAATGTAATTTTGATCTGTTCTTATTTAATCAGTTTTTATATTTCTCAGGTTTGGCAGAGCCTACAAAAGTCAGATGAATCTGAGTGAGATTAAGTTTATATTTGTCTTTTACTTTTTACTGAGGATTTTATGGTTCTTTCTTTAACATTTTACAATTAGAAATTTTAGTCATTAGAATATAATGGAGAAATAATGGCATCCAGATGTACCTGGAAAATCTCAAAAACGAAATTAGGTTCTACTAATTGATATTTTTATGTAAAAATAAAAGTTAAAACCCTAGAAAACATGTCTTTAAAAGCCTAATGAAATGAAAGATGATAGAAATAAAGAAGAGAGTAGGGGTTCTTGGGTAAATGCATCAACATGGAATGGTTATATGTAAAGTTAAAATATACAAAATTCAGGGAAAATGGCATTGTTTAATTTTGATAATCTTTCAGTACAGATTGGAAATTTGTAGTATTTATAAATACTAACTAATAAAGAAATAAGAAATTGTAAAGGAGTCAACCCACTGAATACCACAGACATTGCATTGGGCTGTTAGCTCTGCACATTAAAAAGTTCTGTAAAACAAACTGGAATATTGTTTTTTAGTTTTGAGATTTTTCATATTTTAACAATTGAAAGTAAGAGTCTTGTATGATTATCATTTTTTTCTCAAGAAATAATGCTAAGTAAAAGATTTCAAACGAATGCCTTTGGGAAGCTTTTTCAATTCCAGGAAAGGCTGTGATTTGTTGGCTTACATAAATTATAACCTTCAGCAAAATGCAGTAACTACTATATCACCAGAGAGCATTCACACAGAAAATCTGGATTTCAAAGAACACCATCCTCTTAGGAAATCATTTAGTGACTCAGAGTTCAGAAACATAACTTTTAATATAATAATATATAGTAACAAATATTAATCTATTATCATAGCAATAATATGTGCATTTATTTTGATCCATATTCCCATGAAAATTAACACACCTGAGGTGACAAGTGAAACAACATTACTAGAACTCTAGCTTCATGAACTTCATTTACAAGTAGAAAATAATTTTGGCTTTGATTATTAGATTTCATACTAGTGTATAAAATTAAATTGTTTCATTTTAAAAGGTTTAGTCTAAGTTTACACTACTATTTTAAGGTAATTGTTGAAATAAAGTTTTAAATCACCACCAAATATGCTAACCATCAAAATGTGGAACCTTATTCTACTAATCCACACCTACATTCTGCAGTAAGGAGAAGAAAGACGTTCGTAGCCCCATTTAAGCCAGGTGAGTGTTTATGTCAAATAGGTATCTTAAAAGTCCAAGCTGTTTTTAGAAGCCCATGAAACGAGTTTATTTTGTTGTTTTATATTTTCTAGTTATATGAAGGTTTAAAGTATTTTCTCAAAATTTAAAACATTCTGCTTAGAGTGCCAATATAAATATAGCTTGGTTAAACAAAAGTGAATCTAGTGTTAATTTCTTACTATTTTTAAAAATTCGATGTCATTTTTATCCTTTGCCTGTTTCGCTTTTTAAAGTAAAAAAGGAAAAAAAGTGCATCTGATTTAAATCTATATAAGTTTCATATTCCATATCCCTTATACAATATTAGAAATATTTCAGAATTCACTGTACTATTAATGTTAAGGGACCACTACACAGCAAAACACTAAGAGTTTTATATTTTAGCTTTTCAGAAATTAAGTAGTAGGCATTCATTTTACAGTGAATGAGTAAACATAGAAGAGAACAAATGACTGAATTTTACAACAGTTAAAAAAAAACCACTTCAAATATTTACATTTAACCCTGTTCGACTGATATCACCTATCAAAGAAGAAATAGTAACGGAAAAAAATATACCAAGTTTCAGACCTGACATAATATTATTTACAAATGCATCTCATTTCCTTAGAACCTAAAGAAGTGAATTTGCAAGAGTTAATCATTCCTCCTTTTTCAAGTATATGTTTCAGAAACAAATATGTAAAAATATCTGATGAACCTAGTTACTTCAATAACAACTCCCTCTCCATCTACAAAGTCTAGAGTTTTGAAGATAAAGAAAAATAAGATGAGAAACATTTTTTTCTATTTTGCAGTTAACAAGCTTATGATTGTGGGCTCATCATTTGTTTTATAGGTATCTCAGTTCACTCCAGTATGAACATAAGTTAACAGTAGTAGATGCCACATAGAGATTTTTTAGGCAATTAAATAATACCATGAATACCCACATACCTGCAAAATACAGCTCACATTTGATAGATTGTCTTGCATACTAGCTCTTTATCAAGTATAAAGCTAGCCCTCCATAGCTTCTAACATATTATCTACTTAGTTAAAATATTATCTAGTTAAAAATATCTGACTCTGTTTCCAAATTTGCATAGTTTCACATGACTCACAGAGGTATAAAATTAAAATTGTTATCTGTCATTTATAAAATGTCTCTGTGCTTTTATACTGTTAATTACAAAAAGGAAAATAATACTGATCTGTATTCAAATGTCATGTCTCTATGAATCAGACCATTCAATTGGAGGTATATCTATATTTAACGGTTCATCACATACACTTCTAGTTTTTTCTTTTAGGGGTCTCTTAAAATTAACCATCAATTTTATGCTATATGTTGTATTTTATGACGTGCTTTGATTCACTTGCCAGTAAGTAATAGGAGATAGTTACATAAAAGTACCAAGACCTCGGCTTTACACATTCTAATGGTATCAGAATCCAAAATGTAGCTAAATACATTATTTTATTTATTTATAGCTTTTTCTTTGACTATTTTACTTTTTATATTATAAACAGCTTTTATCTTTGTGAATACATTCCTACATATATGTGGAAGTATTTTTGTAAGACAAATTCTTGAGAGGAGAAAATAGTGGAGTGTGCCAGACTGCTCTAACAAATGTTTACAACAGTGCTCACTGTAGGTAATCATTTTACCCACAATGAACAGGAATATCTACTCCATTTTGACTTTTGTTAAACAACTGTGATCTTGCTATCTTTTATTTAATAGGATATTTGTATTTTCTCTATGCTTATTTTAGATCTTAGTAATATTAAGAAATTTAATACTTACATATTTTATGCAATTGACATTCTCTATATCTTATTCTTATCATATTAAAACCCATTTGTATATTTTTAATGAACTCTTTTTCAATGCAGTCTTTCATCCAGGAATAATTTATGAATTTGTGACTCCAAAAGGGTAGAATTAATCTATATGGCCTTTATTTCCTCATCTGCCTGCCATGTAGCCTCAGTTTGGGAAGCCCTTAGTAGACCCAGGAAAATAAAGCCTCAGCCTTCTGTTTGAAGAACTGGCCAGAGAATCATTGGAAATAAAAACAAGGATAAATGGAAAGTATATTTAAAAATTACTCTAAAGGTAATTGTGAACTTAGTCTTAACTACAAGCCATACTTTCATGGATTTAAACCTAATCAGCATACTTGATAGGCCCAATTCTAATCACTAGATAGCACAATCTGAAAACAATAAAAATTTGAAGAGCCACAAATAATAGAATGTGAAATGGAAACTGTGACCTGAACCTAAGTAACCAATATGCTTGCTTAACATAACTACGTAACATTCTCCATAGGAAGCAACAAATCCTTTTAACATAATGTTCAAAATCTATAAGATAATATGGTAGGTAGAATAATGACCTCTGAAGATATACACACCTTAGTCTTCAGAAACTGTGAATATGTTTTCCCACGTTGAAAGAAGGGTTTTGCAAATGTTATTGAGTTTAAGACTCTGAGATGTGGAGATTTTAATGGATTATCTATCTAGATGTATAGTATCAGAAAGATCCTTAGAATAGGAGGTGGATGCAAAAGAGGAGGTCAGAATGATGCACTATGAGAGTTGAGCCTATCATTGGTCACTGCCATGGTGGAGGAAGGAGGTTAGGAGCCAAGCAATGCAGATGATAAACATAAAGTGTAAAGGGCCATGACACATTTTACCTTTCAGCCTGTAACAGTGATCATAGTCCAGTGTGACTGGCATTGCTTTCTAGACTACAGGCATGTAAAATAATAAATTTGTCCCATTTTAAACCATAAAGCCAGTGACAATATATTACTGCAGAAATCAAACAAAAAGATCTTATTTTTAATAATAATAAAATGATAAAACTAGAAAGTTTGTGAAACAAAAGGAACTAAAACCGCAATATAAAAATAAAATGGGAAATTTTAACCATAGAACCATAGAAATTATAAGGGTGGATAGAGAATAAATGAACAGTTAAATTTAGTGGTGATAAGTTGTACATTTAATGATATGAATGCATTCCTTTAAAGATGAAAACATCCAAATGTCAATCAAGAAAATATTCACACATGAATAATCTTCAAACTAATAAGGTGCTTAATTAATAATTTAGATCTTTCCAAAAAGCTATCATTGGTGATGGTATTATTGGTACTTTTTGCTGTGTACATAGAACATAATTTCTACAAGTACTTCAAAAAATTAAAAAGAAGGAAATATTCTCCAATCCCAATTAACTTTATGAGCACAATGTCACATTGACATTAAATTTAAAGCATGAAAATGATCAAGAAAAAGAAGGAGAAGAAGCAGGAGGACAAGCAGGCAGAGTAAGGAAAAAGAGGGGAAGAGGAAAGGAAAGAGAAACAGCAAGAGGAGAAGAAGGAGGGAAAGAAATAAAGGGCAATGTTTTTCATGAACAATGATGCAAAATTCCTTAACAAAATAGTACAAATAGCATATACTATTATGTACTGAATGGGATTTATTCCTTGAATGCAAGGCTGGTTCAATATTCAAACATCTATATAATATATTGCATTAATAGTTGTAAAGAAAAGTTAAAGACATTTAAATTGATGCTGAAAAAGAATATAGCAAAAATCAGAATGTATTCCTGATGAAACACTCTCAGCAAGCCAGGCATGGTGGCACACACCTGTAATCCCAGCACTGACGCTGAGACAGGAGGATTGTTTCCAGTTGGAGACCTGCCTAGGCTAACTAGTACGTACAAGATCAGAGTAACTACATAGGAAGACCCTGTTTCAACAAACAAACAAACACTCTCAACAAAGTAGAAATAGTAATTAACTTCAAACCTGAAGGCCATCTACAAATAACTTGCAAAAAAACTAGCACCACCCAATGGTAAAAAAACAATATATGCTTTTCATTTAAGATTGGCAAAAGGCAAGGATGTTCATTCTAAATTCTATTACTTGATTTGTTGCTAGAACATCTAACAATTACAATAAGGATAGAAAAATAATACAGTACTGAAAATTGGAAATTAAGAACTCTAATTCTTGCTATTCACAAGAGTTAATTTTTCTGTAAAGAAAATTCCATGGAATTAAAAAATATCTAATAATTCAAAATTGCATGTACAAAGGTAACAGTATACAAAATCAACATAAATGTCAGTTCAATATTAATGTATGATGAGAACTTTATATTTTGATAAGCAACAAAACCTCAAAAATATTTTAATATAAGTCTAACAAAACATGTACAGTACTTGTACACCAAAAGCAATAAAATGTTGCAGAAAGCTAGCTAAGAAAAGCTAAATAAACTGAAAAGTATACTATGTTCATGTATTGGAAAACTCAACATAATAAAAATGTCAGTCCTTCTCACATGATCTTGAGATACCACAGATGCAATAAAAATCCCAGTAGCAATTTATATAGACAATTTATATGAAAAATCAAAGAAACTATAGTGTGTACTGTTAACAAAAGATAAAGTTAGAAGAGTCATTCTTTTTAAATTTATGAGGTATATAAAGATACTATAATCAAAATAGTGTGATACTGGTGAAGATAGACATGCAAATAAGTGAAAAAATAGCAATATAAAGACGAGATTTTTGGCAGAGTAGAAAAAAATTCAGTGGCAAAAATATTCAAATGATGCTGGAAAAACTGGAAATCCAAAAGCAATAAAAAGAATCTAACATAAATTTAAGTCTATTCAAGTTTAACCCAAACTGGCTCATGATCTAAAAGTGAAATATAAATGAATGGTACCATCAGGAAAAATATAGAAGTCCTGTATGACTTGGTGTTAGGCAGAGTTATTGGACATGATACTAGAAGAACAATAAATAAAAGAAAAGATGCTTAAGTTTTATCAAAATTCAAAAAGTTTCCTTTTCAAGAGACATAGTTAAGAGCTAGAGAAAATATTTTCAAACCACATATTTGACAAAAGATTTGTCTTCAGAACATATAACCTTAAAAACTCAATAATGAGTAAACAGCATCACTCACAATATAAAAATTCCTGACAATACCAAGTGCTCTAAAGAATATGGAACAACTAGAACTCATATGTTGTAGGTAGGAACTGTTGTTTACATTCCCTCTATTTCTTAGCAATATTAAAATGGGGAATAACTTTAGAGAGATGAAATAGTATGCTCATACAAAAGTATATACAGGAATACATAAAGCAATTTTATTCATAATCCCAATTTTGGAAACAATTTGAAGTTCTAACAATCAAAGCCTGATATATTTAACCAGTAAAGAAGTTAATGCTAGGTTCTGACAATTTATTTTCAAACAGGAGAAGAAAATAAGCAAAACTACAAGCTCTCCAGCTCCCTAATTCTAACAAATGACACTGAAATAATAGGATGATGATACCACAGGAGTGGTAGGGTAACCTATGCTGAAAATAAGCTGTAGATAAGTGGTTTTATAGCTTCCAGTTTAACTATGGGAAAAATAAGATATCCTTGGGGGTGGGAGAGAACTAGAAGGTGATGATTAACTATCTGGTAACAGCCTCCTGGGAAAATGGGGAATGGGGGAAATGTTCTTGTAGCTGCCTCAAAAGGTTTCCTTTCTAGAATGTTCCAGGAGGATCTCAGAACACTCTACTAAGACTTAGATTCACTTTTTGCCAAAATCATCATTATCTATCTGCAAAACATTCTCAGCACCATATATTGGCTTGCCTTTTTCCCCTTCTTCAGCCAACATCAACTATGATTCCACCCATCTATCTCTATGAATTGGACTCTTCTATTCAGCTTATACAAATAAAATAAGACAATATTTTTTGCTTCTATTTTTGTCTTATTTTGTTAAGGATGATATTTTTAATGCTCAGACATGTTGTAACATGAATCAGTCTTTCATGTAATCTCATTATATATATATATATATATATATATATATATATATATATATATATACATATATGTGTATATTGCATTTTTATCCATTCATTCCTCTGAAGTTTGGGTCCCTTCATCCTTTTGGATATAAGAAATAATACTAACAATAATACTGATTTGCAAATATCTGTTCAAGGTTTTTATTATTTTGCATATTTGTTTATTCCTGTGCCATACTATATTGCTTGAATTACAATGGCTTTTAAACTGAGTTAAATATTTTCCTGATATTTTTTGTCAGTTTTCACTAATACTGTTTTTCAGTAGCTTAACTGAATAATACCCTCAGACCTACCTGTCTAGAGAAGTGTTCCCTAGGCGCCAGTTCACAGTTAAAGAAGAACCTATTGCCAAAATGTAAATTAAATACGGCACTCAGTGCGCTGTACACTTTATTTAGTAGAAAGAACTTTTTCAGGAACAGAATACTATACTGATTTATATTCTGACATACTGTAAAATTAACTAGTAAAAAAATTAGTGTAAATTATTTAAAGGTCCATCACACTTGAGTAACCCTGGTACTTGTTGGCGATAAGGAAGCTGGAACTAGAGAACGTGCTTATCCTGAGATATTTTTGTTTGTTTACTTGACTTGCCTTCCTGCTATTCATACACTTCTCATCAGTGCTGCTGCTGACTTTCTCACTCTTCCCAGTCTCTCAGTGGTACCTAGGACTTTCTCAAAGGCTTAAGCATGATACAGTTTTTAAGAGCATCTGAAAATGACTGAACATTCTGCACTCAGATAGATGGATGAGTTGTTAGTAGTCAGAAAATTCTAGATGAGTCTTAAAGGGAAGAACTATCCTTTCAGGCAAAATAAATATTATTAGCTATTATAAATAGCGATTTTAATTTAAAGGTGGAATGAAGAAATTCTTTTTGTTATTGATTTTCTAAAGAAATATGTCTAGGTAATTTAAATTCTTTAAACAGAGATACAATCAGTAAATATGCTGAAATATGCAAGAGTTATGTTGGAATTAATTGGGATGTATTAAAGAGGATATAGAGAGGTCATGCCAATTGATTGTACCACTTTGCAAAACAGTATACACACAAGACAACATATGTTAAAGTAAAGAATGTTTCCTGAAATGAGTATTACTGCCATTTCTATAGATTTTTGCTAAAAGTTTGATATTTAAAACAATTTGAAATGTAAAAGAAGAGTCAGGGTGGGAGAATACATCAAAGAATATGAAGTTTCATTTAGGGAGAATACAAAAACTCTGGAGACCTAATACACAGTATGGTTACTAAAGTTAATAATCTTGTGAGATGATAAATATGTTGATTAGCTCATGGTAAAAAAAAACATTTCCCAATGCACACATATATCAGCAGATCACATACTACAAACATATGTACAGTTTCTACTTGGGAATTATACTCCAATAAAACTGAAGAAAAGAATAACAATCACTTTTAATTTCATAGGATAATTGAATTTTTTGTACTATTTCCTTCCAGTATTTCCACATACATATTTCAGGTTTCATAATATAAATTTCACATAATTTGTTTAATCTTACATTTTAAATATTTAGTTCATTTTGATAATATAAATGTTTCTATAATGAAACGCACTACACAAAAAATAAGCAAACAGATTTTTAAAGGTAAAAAGTAAGTCAGTGAAAACTTCTACTTAATACACAAATGGATGGCAGCTTCTGTTCACTCTTCAACAACTATTTATTAAATAACTAGTTTGTGTCCAGAACTGAAGAGAGTACAGCAGCAAACCAAAAGAGTACAGCAGCCTTTCCCAGTTTATAAGGCTCACACATCTGAAAAGAAAAAGAAATTAAATAGTAGCACAAACACAAGTAACTGGGAAATAAATTTACTGGAAAATAAACAATTAATATAGCAAAGAACTCTCTGCTAGTGTGTAATGTTTGGAAAGCCTAAGATCGAAAAACGTAGCAGAAATTAGAAGGAGGTGGGAAAGGGTATTTTGAAAAGAAGAGCACACAATAAGCAAAGGTACTAAGGAAGAATTCATGAAATACATTTTTCTCTCTCTTTTTTATCTTCTTTTAATTTGAAATTCAAAGAGCAATAACAAGAGTGGCAAAGCAAAATAAGAAAGTACTGGGCAATATTAGAACTAAAATTCCTTGAAAACTAAGCTCAGTTTAGGGCCAAGGATTTAGCTCAACATTTTAACTTCTGCCTGGTGAGCAAGAGGTAGTGAGTTTGATCTCTGGTACAGAAAAAAATATATATAAGCTCAGTTTATGTTTTTTAATCTGTGCTTGACAATCTTCATTATCAATTTAACAGATTAATAGATTCCTAGAGATATGGTTAGACCAGGAAGGTGCTGACATTAATTAACCCACTGATGAGTTCCTAGCTAAATAGGCCATTAACTAGGAGCCTATTCAGAGGAAGTGGTACACAGGGCTGTAACTTTGGGGATCATTATCTTGTCCCTAGTCCCTTTCTCTCTAGCACTTTTTTCCTGGGCTTTGCTTCCCAGAAGTCAGAAAATAAAGAGCTCAACTATGCCTTCTGCCATAATGGTCCTGCCTTAGAGCTAGTCAACTATGGACTAAAGCCTCTGAAAGCACAAGTCAAAATGACCCACTTTAAGTTGTAGATGTCAGGTATTTTGTCTGAGCAATAGAAAGCTGGCAAAAACAGTGTCGCAAGAACAATAGAAAATATTAAACGATGTTAGACAGTGGAGTACAAAAAAGGTGTGAGAAAAATGCCTTTGCACAAGAGGTTGAAATTTGCATTTTGGAAAGAACATGTTACACAACAGACAATGAATACAGATGTATAAAATTGACTACAGGCTAATGCTTTGATTTAGAGGAAGCTTTAACTAAGATAGGGAGAATTAAGAGAAGTAAACATGGTAAATACTAAGGAAGGTAGAATCAGTAAACTCTTGTAACAGGTTTGAAAGAGAAGTGGTTTTGAACAAAATGATGTTGGCAGGCAATGTGATGATTTGGAATGAAACCCTGTGGGCTTTATTTTGTGTATGCTATGTTGAAAGTGCATTTGAAATAATCAACTAAACATATCAACAATACAGTTGATGCTTATGCATGAGGCACAGAAAATGAGGATTATGAAGATAAAAATTTGTGAATAACCTTCACATGTATAGTGATCAAAATCAGAAACATAGGCTTTCCAAGAGAAGGAATTTAGAATAAAGAGAACATTGAACTTTGAAATGTATCTAAAGACCAAAGAAGAAGAAAATGAACTTGTAAAGGAGACACAGAAGTAAAGTCCAGAGAGAAAGAAAGTCAGAAAAAAAGAATGGGGAGTCATGGAAGATAAAGGAAGAAGTGACCTGCATTGTTGAATGTGGAAAAGCCACATAAGTGAAGAACTGAAATTTGTATGTGGCCTCTACTGATAGTAAAATAAAGGCTGACTTTAAGAGGCTCTCTTTCTATGAAGTAATAAGGGCAGAAACCAAATTGAAATAAAAAAAAAGAACAAGAGCAGAAAATGGGATATATTCTTCTAAAAAATGGTGAAATAATGAAGTAACATAGCAAAGGAACATTTGTTTGAATGAAAGAGAATTGTTTATGTTTAAAATATTTGAAAAACAATCTACTTTAAGCAGTAAACACACATGGGAAACATACAGTAGGTAAAGTAAGATTTCTGAAGTGAGAAGAAGGAACAGGTCCAAAATAAGTTGGAGGTACTGGAAGGCTTTTGATAGGATAAACAAGTCCTGAACAGATACTGGAGGAATCCAGATGGTATTATAATGTTATAGTGTTTTGTTGGTTTAACAGATGATATCATTGTTTGTTGTTGCTTTAAACTAAAGTAGGAGGGAATATCATCTGCAAACATGAAAAAGGAAACCTCTGGAGGACAGTCTTAAGAGAATGTAGAATATGTGAAATTATAATTGCAAAGAATGGGGAATGAGAAGTCTGTAGGTCTTCCATATGACATTAATGATTCAAAAGAGTAACAAGCAGTATTAACTTTTGGTGAAGTCAATTTGCTCCATGGTGTTTTCCCTGGTAACTCTCAGCCACTTGACTCTAGACATGAAAAAAAGATATATTTTATCCAAGCCCTGAAAATTTTAGAGGAGCATTCTAAAGTTATAATGATGAATTTTATATTACATAAGATCATTATTAATATGAATTAGAAAATTGATAATGAATTATAAAAGTGGTAATTATATTACTCAAGTATTAACTATGCTACTCAAGGAGAATAGTAGTTTAACAAGTAAAATGGAGATGAAACTGACAAACACCAGCGCTAACAAAGGAAAAAAGTCAGACAAGTCAGAAAGTGACACCGAGAAGTAAATAGAACAGGAGAGGAGAGATAGAAGAGGCCAGAACCACAACAAATGGGATGCAAGACAGAGCAAGAGAGGTAATTAGTCAGGCGAGTCAATGAAAAAGGGGGCTGAAAAAAAAAAACATTGAACATTTGGTAATTAGAATGTCGTTCATTATTGTTAAAAGAATAGATTACATGAATAGATTTCTCTGCACAGTAGAGAAAACTATCTGCAGAACTAAAACACTGAAAGAGAATTTTAAGAAATCTGATCTTAGAAGGAAATAGAAAGAAGTGCTTGCCATTATTTCACATTTCACTGGTTTAGAGTGGAGTGTTTCTCATTCATTTTTAACCTCTAAGGTTCCAGAGATGAGGCAACTTTAAATGTTTTTCATCTTACAACTTTTAACAATAACCTCTGGAGAAGGAGCTGGTTTGGAAATGTTACAAAATCCTTATTGTTTGCTGCCCAGGTTCTGTTTCTTGAAAGTTGACATTGAAAAAGTAATCTTTTCTGCAATTATAAAAGCAAATAAAATTTCTGCTATGCTTTTAATAACTTTGTGCTTTATTTCTAGTATTGCCATATTTCTACCTTTCATGGTTTTATAACAAATTGCAAAAAATAAAGCTTTAAGAGTTACCTTCAGATATTTCAGGGCTCTTAGGAGTTCTCTAATTTAAGTTTCAAAATTTTTCTTTATCATATTAAAAACATTGTGGCATTCTTGTATCACAGGGAACACATTGCAAAGTTGTCTTCTAAGATGGTTTTCAACTAGTTTTCCATATGACTATGATAGTTTTTTGTGCTCTGCTTTGTTTCATCAACAATTTTGACATCAGCAAGTCCAATATAGTTTTTCATTTTACTGCTGAATTTCCTTGGTTGTCTTTAAAAACTATATAGGTGGATATAGGAGAACAATTTATTATATTTTAATGAATACAATATGTATACATAGTGGTGTCACGTGTAATCTGTTTCACTGTGTGTTCTGACAATGCTTCAACATGAAGACATGGCTAGGAAAATTATAATGCTAGTTGTTCTTATTGCTTGAGTGTTTATTTAGTCCTGGAAGATGAGCAAAATGGTTTTCCATATTGTTTTTGTGCTGATTGTATGTAAAATTGGGCTTTGCATAACTCAACCAAATAATCAAAATATATAAACACATATTAGTTTCTAGGGTTGAACATATAGCATTTTGAAAACATTCCAAACCTTTAATCAGTTGGATTTTTGTTGCTCAATTTCACACTAACATATGCAGGTATGCATTTACTACTTAGTCCACTGTGTATAAAGTAGCAGATTGGTATTTTAAAAGCATCTTCTATGGGATTTTATCTAACCACTCAGTCATATGAGAGAAGTAAAAGAAAGAACAAGATGCCAGCTTGAAAAACAAGAAAGTTGAGTATGGATAAATACCTTGGCAGAAGAAATAGTGTTCTTATTCTTTTTAACAGAACAAAATGAGGTGAATTTACATTATTTTACGAGAGTAAAGTGTGATTTGCACAGAAAGAGTCACCTAGCCAAGGTTTATGCAGGTTCAGACAGTGAATTCCACAGCACTGCTGTCTCTCCTGCAGACTTAGGGCCATTCTGTGTTATTGTATAACAGATGACCGGCCATATGGCGAAGTGGGAGGAAAATCAGGGCGATAACAGGCTGCTGAACCGGTAGATGCATGAATGAGAAAACAAAGGTTAAAACCACACTTGAGGACTGCAGCTGAATCTCTCATTTCATTTTAGAGTTTTAGATTTTGGATGGCATTTCTTTGGGAATATAATACAAGTCATGTTAATGCACAAAACTCTTTACAAAACATATTTTTAAAGCCCTCTTCACAATAGTTCAATTGAAATAAACTTTAGGTATATTATAATTTAACGTAATGTAATGTATTCAATTCATGTATGTTTACTCAAAAATTCTAGTCTCCAGAGACACTGAAAGAGGTTGAAATATTTATATGAAGTAGCCTAATCCCTCCAATATACAAGTTCTCTCCTGATAGTAAGTTAGTAATATATTTTAGGAAACTATAACAATCATTTCAAAACATAAAATTATACTACAGCATTTACATATTTAATTTTATATCAGATACTTAAACCCCCCTCATTTACTATATTATACAATCATTCATTCACACAGTGTAAGAGTAACAAAATTTTATAGTCTGACAGTAACAGAGATGAGAGCTGACACTCTCCTGTTTTGCAAACTGCTTCTTCATTTTCATCAGAAAAGTCACAGATTAAAAATGCCACAATAGATATAGAACACAGTGAAACAAGCCCTTACTCAGCTCTGAAAAGGAGTGTTCCCACTATATGTGGTTTCATCATTAATCACTTCCTGTTGCCAATATTTTAGATATGTATAAAAAGGTTTTTCTAAATTTAAATTTAAAAGTAACAAGAACAATGTATCTATCATCATCTAGAGTATAAATAGCTCGACTTCAGCTTATATATAAAACATTCTATGTCATAAAATGAACACTTCTAAAATATACTACCTCTTCACAAAGACCATACAAATCATGCCCCTTTTTCTCATTTGTATATTTGGTATGGTTTTAGACACAGATGAATAGCTAGCTAAATAGACAGAAATAAATATAGGTATCCAAGTGCGGTAATCTATTCTTTTTTAAAGTAAGCATTTTGTTTGAGAAAAAAATATAAAAGTAATCAAACCACAAAGCAAGTATAAAGTTTTGTTTTGTTTTTACAATGTGAATACCTCTGTTTAGCCATTAACTAGAACAAGAAATGACACACTGCCCCAACCAAAAGCTCGTGTGTTCCTCTCTAGATACTAGCTCTTGAAGACTAAGCTCTAGTCTATTTTATTCAGTATCAAATAACACAGTGTTTGAGCTTTGCACACAAATAATTTAAGAATGCTTTTCTCTAAAATAACATTATAGTTATATTCTATAGCACTGAATGTACCAGCAAATTGTTCTCAATTCTTATATCTTGTTCCTTAATATTGATAAATCATTATTTATTTATACACATTACAATTAATAGATACTTAGGAATTACCTATTTTGAATCATAACAAATACTGTAGCAATGAGCATTCACAAATATACCTTATATACTACATGTACAAAGGTATACATTTGGAGGACTGGAATAGAATCTGGCTCCATATTTACTGCTTGCTGCTCCCTATTTCCTCTTCTGCTTTTTTAACATGCAAATGGGTATGAAATTTGAGACCATCCCCCCTCTTAATGTTAGTGGTAAGTTTAAGTCGCATGAGACTGTCTACATCCCAGCACTGCTCCTTTTTTAATTTTTATCTTTATTAGTTCATGTTTGCAACATGCATTGATCATATTCATTGTGGGGAGTCGGTACATGTCTATAACACATCTTAATTCTTTTGTGCCCCCTTTCTCTCCTAGCTACCCCAGTCCCTCCATTTCTGTGTCCCCTTTCCTTTTCCAGTAGGTCTGCCTTCCTGTTCCCTATTATATCTAACTTCTATTTTGCACTTTAATTTATTATGCTTTGAGTTTCTCGTATATAAGAAATTACAATATTTAAGCTTCAGTGTCTGATTTATTTCACTTAACATGGTTTCGGGGTGCACAACTTTTCCTATAAAGGATTCAAATTTATCAGTTTTTATGGCTGAACAGCACTCCATTGTGTGTGTGCCACTTTTTCATTATCCATTCATCAACTAATGATTTACATATATGTTGCTTTCAAGCTTTGGCTATCATGAGTTCTGCTTTTATAAACATGGGTACCCATTATAATTGTAGTTTGGTGTGTTTAATTCTTAGAAAAAGACCTACAACAGGACTAGCAGATCAAATGAAATTATTGTTCTTAGTGTTTTGAGGAAGCTACATGCTCATTTTCATGGTATTTATGTTAGTTTACAATATTAATTATTTAGAAAGATTTTTTTTCTGTACAAACTTGCCATAATTTGTTGTTTTGGGGATTCTTGATGATAGACACTGGAGTAAGGTAAAATTTCAGTGTTGCTTTATTTGCAATTCTATACTGACCAATGATATTGAATATATTTTCCAGTATTTATTGAGAAGTGTTTACTCAATATTAAGGAACAAGATGTAACAATTGAGAACAAATTGCTGGTATGTTCAGTGTTATAGAATATAACTATAATGCTATTTTAGAAAAAAGCATTCTTAGATTACTTATGTGTGAAGCTCAAACACAGTATTACTCAGTGTTTACCACAGCTCACTTACTTGCTTAGACCTTTTATCCTGGGAGGTCTAAAAGACTCTAATTTTTTTTTATTAATTTATGCATCCTTTATCCAAAGCACAGCTGGCAATGTTTCTTCTCATTCTGCAAGTTGTCTTGTCACTCTGCTGCTTGTTAGCTTCACTGTAGCTTCTTAATTTGATGCAATCCCTTCTGTTGATTTGTATAAATTTTGTTCTAGTTTATTAGTACAGGTGTGAAGTATATAATGTTTGCATTTCTTATGGGAAGTTGGTAGATGTAGAGAGCTCATCTTGTTTTGTTTTGTGTTGTTTTTTGGTATCAGGGATGGAACTCAGAATCTTGTACCTGCCAGGCAGGCGCTTGTGCCACTGAGCTATGTCCCCACCCCAAACCATTTTTGTTACTTTTGAGTCCCCTTTTCCTTTCCTCCCTTATCACTCCACTCATCTCTTAATTTTCTCTCTCTTTCTCTCTCTCTCGCCCCCCAGCCTCTGTAGACATTTGCATAATGCTTACATTCCTTTTGTGAGGTATACATCTTATAGGTATCTTTGTGAAAAAGTTAAAGACAGCATATTTTAGTGATACATTCATACTCATGTTTATAGCAGCACAATTCATAATAGTTAAATCTTGAAAGTGGACTATATGTCCATCAATAGATGAATAAGTAAAGAAAATGCTGTATTTATACACAATGCTCATACACAAACTTTAGAATATCAGAAGAGCTTATGTGTGATAACTGTGCAGTTTATAAGTCAAATAACACCTTGCATATTGTTGTGTTTTTATTATTACATAAACTGGATCCAGCAAAGTACATTAAGTATATGCTAAGACAACATCTTTATTTCTTTTATTTTTTCATGAAAATAACAACTAACATTAGCATGGTGTATTAGTTTACAGTTTGTCATTATATACCCTACCTTCATTTGATTTATATCTCAGATTCAAAGATAAATAGTAATCATTATCTCTAACAAAATTTTAACAAGGGCAGACCACAAAAAAATAATCAATTTTATATTTCATTCCATATTTAGGTAAGAATAGCCTTGTATTTTGCAATAGCTATTAGCAGGCATATGCTTTCGGGTGCAATTTATTACTCATCAACATGGTTAAGTAAAGCATGAAAATTAAATAGACGGTGTTTACCTTGCTCCACACAACTGATTTCTAGCACCTTCCTATGCTTCATCCAGTTATAACCTTCAAATATTCAGAATACCTATTCTCAACTTTGTCCTGCCCTTCAAAACACAGCTTTATAATCTTAATCTCCTACCCCTAATGTCCCTCACTATCGTCTCTCTCCTGCTATATGAATATGTTCATATCTATAGTTTATTTGCAGTCTTAAATTCCTATTATGTACTTCACAAACTTTAAAAGTACATAAAATAAAATGTAATATGATGATGTAAGATTATTTTGATTGATATACTGAAACTGTTCCCACACAAAGAAATATTCTAAATGGTAAAACCTATAATTAATACATTAGATAACACCTATTATTATATTTGCTAATCATTCCTATGTGCATCACAATTGAAAATTATTCAAAATAATAAAAGCATATTTGTGGGTCAGAAGTAACAAAAACAAAAAATGGTCCAATACATATAGTCTACAACATGACAGGTTCTGTGGTAGATATAAAAGTATTAAAAAGGCTATCAGGTAGAAAGGGTGATTTCTGAACAGAGAAGGAAATGATTTCACAAAGTTTAGTGAGAATTTTAAGTTCACATAGATGATAAATACTAAGAGTTCAGTTTTCTGCAAACCTACTGTGTTCTACCTCAAGGCCATGATCTTTCTTATGCCACAAGAGTAGCACCACAGATGTGTATATAATATACCTCATAATGAATCGTGCTGCCTTAACGAGCTGCTCTGCATTGGGTGCTTAACAACAGAAACCTGCTTGAAGTTCAAGGGGCAGGAAGTTTAAAATCAAAGTCATGTCAAGTCCTCTTTCTTCTACAAAGGCCACTCTAAATAGACTGAGGACATTTGTTTTCTATTTGTGTTCTTGCATGGTCTTTTATGTATGTATGAGGAACTCTGATGTCTGAGGATGCTGAAATGATTGGATTTGGGCTCACTCTTAGTACCTCACATAATCCTCTGGCTACAGAGTTGCCCTCCAAATAGAGACAAACTTGGAGTAGCGCCTTAACAAGTAAGTTATAATGGGATAAAATTCAGCCTATAACATATTTTACTTTTCATTTAATGAAGTAATAACACTACATTTCATAATTGTATATATTTTCAGTTTCAATATAACTGGGTGAGCATGTGCTGAGTTATAATTCCATTGCCGTGGCAGAAATGCTATTAGTCAGATATTTGTATATGGTTAGCAATATATATATATAACAAACTTCTATACTCATCTTCAAATGGTAAAAATAAGAGGTACATACGCCTCAAAATTTTTAACTGATCATATCCTTTGTCAATAACACATGTAAAATTTGGATAAAAAGTAGAGTATCATGTTATTGCATTGTTACTGAGTCAATATTCCCATCAATATTGAAACTGTGTTCCTTAATTGTTATAAGCTCTACCCTGATGGAGTAAATTATGTACTTATTTATGAGATTCAGGTAGTATCTAAAAAAAGAGAACATTTTACAAACATTTCCAGAGATAGTTGTTAGCACTGTTTCAACATGATATCATGGCTTTCTCCAGGCATGTATATTGACTCTCTAACTTCAGACTTGTTCCACCTGTGATAATTTATGCTATACTTTTTGATCACATTTCCTTTTCTAATATTCAACTCTCAATTTTAGGGGAAAAATTCTAGACCCAACATATGGGTCTAATAAGCATGAAAATGCTTATTCTCTTTTACCTAGAATATGTAAAGACCAAGAAAAAAACAAGAACTATGCCGGAGGTTTAGCTCAGTGGGTAACCACCTGCCTGGCAAGCATAAAGTCATGAGTTCGATCCCTGGTACAAGAAAAGAAAAAGAAAAAACGAGAACTGCCTAATAAGTATACTGAAATCCTTTTTAAGGATTGTACATTTCTAAACAAATAGGATTAAGTATATAGAATTGATCAGTAGAACTCTTAGAACTCTCAAGGAAGATGACACTAGGACTTTCATTTTATTGAACAGCATAGTTCTTTTTCTCTTTATTCAATAATAGAGAATAGAATGGGGCTATGCCAGGGGCTTCATAGCATTTGAGGTTTTGATTTTAAATGCACACAATACCTGGCCAGACATACAATTGCTAAAAAATGTGATTACCAATATGAGATTCTCCTCTTTTTAAATTAATTTTATTGTTATAGATGAATAGTGATAGATAATTACTTTAGATATAGATAATGATCATAAGGAACATGTTTCATAGGGAGTTTGTATCTGCACAGGATATGTTTTGATTCTTTTGTTCCCATTCTCTTTCCTTCCTTTCAACCTTTCTTCCCTTCCTTATGTACAAAAATTTTGTTCCATTTTTCTTTCTTTGCCCTTCATTCCTTTCTCTTACCCCCTTCCCTAGTTCCCCTTTATATTTGAACATTTTCTTCCTATTTCACAATATCTAATATATATATATATATATATACATACATATCCTTACTCTTTATGTTTCTTACACCAGATATACAATATATTTACACATGTGGTCTGATTTAGTTCATTTAAAAGTACAGGTATCAAGGTACATCCATTTACCTGGAAACACCTCACATTTACACTCCTTTATGGCTGGTAGTATAAAAAGACCCCATGTCCTTATCCATTCACTGTTTGATGGGCAATTGGGCTATTTCCAAGATTAACGATTACAAACTGTACTGCTGTTAATATGGGTATGGAAATATCACTGTGGCATGATGCATTTAAATCTTTTGGGGAAATATCAAGAAGGCTACCAATAATACCAGGAATAGCTATGTTAAATGAAACCTTTAATTTTAGTTCTTTGAAGAATCTTCACACTGACTTCCACAATGTTGCACCAGTCTACACTCCCATCAGCAGCAGAGAAGGGTCCCTTTTTTCCCCACAATCCTGCCAGCATTTTTTATTGGTTGATTTCTTGAGAATAGGTATTCTTTCTGGAATGAAATGGAATCTCAGTGTAATTTGTATCTCCCATATATCCAGTGATGTTTAACTTTTTTTTCATGTATTTATTTGCCATTTATAGTTATTGCTGAAGTGTCTATTCTTTTTAGATGCCTATTTTTCAATTAGGTCTTAAATATGGAAGGTCTGATTTTTTGGTTTTTTTGAGTTTTTATATATTCTAAATATTAGTCTTTTGAGAAACAAAAAACATTTTTAACACTCTATGAGTTGTCTCTTCGTTCTTTTGGTGATTTCTTTTACCGTGAAAAAACTTTTTAATAAGATGACATCCCAGTTGTTGATGCTTTGTTATATTTTCCTTGTGATTGGTGTTTTGTTCAAAAATTTTGCTTATACCTATATCTTCAAGAGCTCTACATATTCTTTCTTCCAGGAGATTTAGTGTTTCTGTTTCAATATTTAGCTCTTTGATCCATTTTGATTTTAATTTAGTGCATAATGAGAGACATGGGTCTAGTTTTAAACATTGGCAGGTGTAAAACTAGTTTTGTCAGCACTATTTATTAAATAGGCTATTTTTCTTCCAGGGAAGGTGTTTGACCCCTTTGTTAAACGTGGTTAAGTGTGTTTGGAGTTGTTTCTCCATCTTCTACTCCATTCCTTTGATCCTTGGGTCTGCCCAAGAATACACTTTCTACAATATTTTCTTTCTTTTCTCTGAGTATTACCTCCATGTAATTCACCCATGTTACCATGTATATTTATAGATCATTATTTTCTATTGCTTGATTGCATTTCATTGCTTTAAATATTCAACAGTCATTTGCTCATCATACTGTTGATACAATTCAATAGACATATTTTAGAAAATTCAATGCTTTTACCTGTTCAGCTCCTATGAAAAGTACTAAAGTCTTTTTAAAATTGTATTTATTTATTTTTGAGACAGAATCTTGCTATGTAATGTAAGTTGGCTTTGGACACACTAATGTAGCCCAGCCTCATGGCAATCCTCCTGCCTCAGCCTCTCAAGTGCTGAGTTAACAGGCATGTGTCACCATGCTCAACCACTACGGATAGTTTTATGTATGTTTCTGTACATGTGTAAGAGTTTCTCTAAGTAACCTTGGTTTTTAGTTGGTGCTTCACAAGTTAGGAATTTGTGTTACTCTGGTATTTCAAATGGAACTCTTCAATTTAATTATACATCAAATCTATATTTCCTTAAAACTATGGCAAGATCTTGTTACTGAAAATACTGAATGTTACATGGTAATGTTAGAATTCATTTTGCCAGTCTTGTGGGAAAATACTAGAACATTATTATGGTTTTATTTTTCAGATATTTAATAATTAAGCACATTTTTGAAGTTTTATTTAGCATTTTTCTTTTGGTTACCTTTTTAAAAGACATTGATCTATAGCCTTTTTAAAATTCTGGATAAGCAATCCAATGTTGATAAAACACATTAACAATAAGTTTCAAATTGTGACTAATAATTTACTCTCCTGTATTATTTAGTAAAAAAATTCTTAATCTTAATATATTTGAAGCTATTAATTATTTACCTTTACACATATTAAGGGATATAGAAATAAGTATTAGTAAATTCTCTTTGAAATTTTAAATTGATATATAATAACTGTAGATAATTAGAGGTTAAAGGTGATATTTTAGTACATGCATACAATGTGTAATCACCAAATTAGGCTAACAATGTAATTTTAATCTCAAATGTTTATCAATCCTTTATGTTGAGAACACTTAGAGTCCTTTCTTCTATATATTATGAAATATACATATTATCAAGCATCATCTTAATGTTCTATTGAACACTAACATATATTCTTCCTATTTTGTATCCAACCACCAACCTTTGTCATGACAAGTCTCTAGAAACCAATGTTCTACTCTCTAATGGTTATACAGTATTCTTGTTACTGATTCTCTAATAATTTATAGGTTTTCCTTTTTCTGTTTAGATTCTTAAAGCCTTGTGAAATTAGCTTTTATGTAATTGTGAGATTTGCATTCTCATATTTTAATATATGCAGAATCCATTCAGAAACTCTACTCCTTCCCAATATCTCTCAAGAACAACCTCTGTTATTTACCAAATGTCCCATATATGAAATTGAGTCTGTAAATTGTCTCTCTGCCCTGTTTCTTTTTCTACAGGCATATTTAATTCTACATCTGTATCAATCCTTATGCCAATACCAACTTACTTCGTACTAAAGCTCATGTTACCTTTCAGAACAACTCTTAGAAATGTTTTTGCCTTCACTAATTTTTTGGGAGACTGAGACTGTAGAATTGTAAGTTTAAGCCCACTCTGGCCAACTTAATGGCATAAAGAGGTCCTATCTCAAAATAAAAAATTAAAACGGCGGGGGATGTAGTTCAATATAAGGTCCTAGTTTCAATACACTGTACCATAGCAAACAAACAAAAAAAAAAGTTCATTGAGTAGCTTTGATTCTTTGTACTTTCATTTAAAATTTTAGAATAAGTCTATCACTTTCCCTATGCAAAGCAAAAATAGATTGGATTGCTACTTAGATGTTTTAAATGAGCCTACAAATTTTGACAAATTTAGTGTCTTTACATTATTAAATGCTTCAGTTAACATGGTACATAAACTCATTTATTTAATTTTGTTTAATATCTCTACAAGTACATCTTAGTCACAAAATATTCTCATTTTTTTCAGAAAAATATAAAGATTCTGTATTATGATATTTAGAATTAAATAAAATGTAGCACCTATGTTGCATCCATTTCATACGGTAAGTATTACCCTGAGACAAATGTATGGAGTCAGAAAGAGTCTGTTTATTTTGATCATGCTGTTCAGGCATGGTTTATTTCTGTGTCAATTTCAGTTTTGGGTTGTTTTTTTTTTTTTCAAAATACTTCAGCTCAATTCGTTATCTGGTTTGTATTTGATGTGCTCTAAAATTTACTTATGTATTTATGTACACTCTAACCAAGAGATCAAGAAAAAATTTCAGCACAAAGAATTGTTAAAAATAATAAAGAACATATGCATGTGTGCACATGTACATATACTCTCCAGAACTTTCAACTCAGCCAAGATTATGCAAATTATTCCATAAAGTTAATAAAATGGAATATAATATCAGTATGGAAATGATAGGTTAAAACTGGAACTGATTTTGAAAAACTAGATTTCTGTTTGTAGGCAGTTTTCATTTCAAAAGCTATTTATTTCTTGTTTGAGTAAATAAACTCAAGAAATTCAATTTCACCTCTATTTCAATAACTCATCTAGCTCTATGTCTCAGTTCTGGTCATTTTCAAAGCAAAATTATAGATGGAGTATGGCAAAATAACAATTACTAACTATGATTTACTTATTTAAAATGTAGTTTGAACATTACTTGGAAGTTATAAAAATAAGTGAAATGACTTATTAGCTAACTCGATATTTCTAGTTCCTCCCATCAATCAGTGAAAAAACTCACTTTTTCTTTCAACAAATAAGCAGGGCACATAAAATAAGAATAGAATAGAGTTGCCTTTGGTACTCACAGATAATGCAATCACTCTAAATACACAGAAACATACATGTTAGTAAAATTATTTACATATTTTCCAAGGGTATTTAAGAATTATTTCAGAAGTAAATCATGACCTCTAATCTGATACTAACTCACAGATAAGCACTGCTCTCAAAGTATGTATAGTGAATAAATAAAGAATATGAAAATTAAAGGTAGAAAAACATGAATGCAATTCACTAAGGCTATGTAAATATTTTACATGTATAACATATGTGTACATATGAATATATGTGAATCTATATGTTTCTGTAAATTGGGCCAATTTTTGCTGCAATTTCAGGGTTAATGTGTTAAAAGCACATGCCTGTGAGATAACATATATAAATAAAAACTTTATAATTTTTTAAATGGTAAAGTTTCCCAACAAATTGATCGGCCGTAGATTATCAAAAAGTCAGACAATCAGGAGATATAGCCCAGTAGCACTAGTGCCTACCTGGCAAGCTCAGGTTTCTAGATCCTGAGTTTGATTTTCAATACAAAAAAAAAAAAAATAATCTGTCAAATCTACAAAATAAATGCATTATTCATTTCATTTCTGCATTCAAGTACTTATTGAGTAGTCATTATAAAGCATATTTCCATTTTAGGTATTGGTTTCATAGGAACAAAGTGACAACTACTTCTTCATTATTTCTATTAAGACATAAAAAACTAAAATTAATAAGCCATGTTTGTTGAAAAATCACCGTATATTAAGAATTCTCTATTTTTTATGCATGCATTTTCATTTTAGCATTATATCATCACATTAATACAGCTACTGATATTTTCTGTTAAAAGGACATGAGTAAGTAAAAAGCAAAAGAAATGTTCTCTCCTAAGATTAATCATAAATGTGTTCACATGTGTGTGGTCATATGTATAGGCACAGAGGGATAGAGAGGGAATTGTACTACTTGAAAGTAACTTGGGGGATAGTTTGAAAGAACTGCAAAATAAAGAATTCTAACAATTTTTATTGTCTTAAATTGGCAATTGGATTTTCCAAGGCAAAGTTCCTATGTAGTGAAAAATCAACACAATAGAATTTCTATATTAAAAGCAAGAATATATGCTTCTTAAAGGAAAAATAAAAACAGCGAACACAAACTTTTGACCAAAATATTAACTGTTATATACATGTGCATTGAGTGTGTCATTTTAAAAATTTTAGTGTATATACCTCTTAGTGTATATAACTAAGGTATTCTAAGTATAGAATATTTTAATGAAACTTTCAATATAATGTGTCATTTAATTGATGGTAATTCTCTACCTCTCAAATGAATCAAAATTATGTTGTTTTCCTTATGATTGTTACAAGAGCATCAACTAATTCCTTTTACTTGGCATTCCTGAAGAGTCCCTAAGTAGTGAAAAATCAACACAATAGACCTTATATATTTCTCTAGTAAAACCGTGATGAATACAGCTTTTGGTACCAGAAGTGGAGTCATTACTGTGATATTGACTTAAGATCCTTGGGAGTTAATTTGGAAAAATTTTGAGCAACGGGCCAAAAACACAGTCCCTGTATGCTGTAAACTATTCTGAAGACTCTGGTCAGAGCCTGGAAAACCAGAGTACTGATGGAAATGCTACTGGTCAAGAAGAAGCTTGGCATGCTTCTACTGAGAAGGACTGCAATGACTGCTGGACCCCAGGGAGTATATTGTATTTTGGCTGAAAGTTGGTTTGCATTTTGCTTGTGTTTAGAGACATTACCTGGGTGGCTGAAAAATTTTAGTGCAGTCTACTGTTGAGATGATAACAGCTATTTCTCAGAACTTTGAACCAGATCTATGTTGGAAATTCAGAGCAGAGAGCCAAAACAGTAATTTTAAGCATTTGGCCAGATGGAAGGCTCCAGTGGAATTGTGGGTTTAAAGGAGGAAATAGAGGAAAATGTTGTTGAGAAGCAAGAATGGGATGATGGAAAAATGAACTGAGGTCTCTCACTTGAAGGGAAGAGTATATTTGATCCTTGTTTTTTAGTCTTGCCATGCCATGTAAAAAGTTAATGGGAAGCAAGGATTTTAATTGTAGTAGTTCTTTTAATTTGATTTTAATATTATTTTTATGTTTGTAACGAGGTTAATCAATCAAAGTATGGTGTTTTAGCCTTGAATTTTGGTCCCCTTTTGAACATGTTACTTTTGGTGCAGGAATGAGTGTAATAGGAATTGTATACATGTAAATGTTGTATTAATGTAAATATGAATGGACCAAGGCATGCTAATTTTCACAAATCTGCCACTATAGACTACAGTTTATGGAAATGTATGTAGTTACCAAGTTGACCAAGGGTGGGTCGTGGTGGATTGGTAACTGGTGGTCAACCTGAACACAGACTGAACTGAATCAGTGTGGTGTTGTGCATGGATGGCCTACCTTAGAACTGTTACCAACATTAATAGGAGATATGGAGAGGAAGAAAGAAGTGCTGTGGGTTCTCTTAAGTGTTGCTGTTTGGAGCTGTTAGTTCTCCTGGAGAAGCTTGTCATGGCTAGCTTCCTTGATATTACTTTTGCCATCATCAGAGGAGGAGCCCAGGATCTTGGCACTGAAAGTCACTGTGGTTCACTTTGTGGGAGCTATAGTCCTGACATTGAGCATTGCTTCCTGGCTCCAGAGGGTGAACACAAATTGTCACAGTGGGCAGAAGTTCGGGCAGTGTACCTGGTAGTACATTTTGCCTGGAAGAAGAAATGGACAGAAGTGTGACTGTATACTGATTCATGGGCTGTAGGCAATGGTCTGGCCAGATGATTATAAATTAGAAAGAGCATAACTGGAAAATTGGTGATAAAGATATTTGTGGAAGAGGTGTGTGCATAGACCTTTCTATATAGGCAAAGAATGTAAAAATATTTGTTTCCCATGCAAATGCTAACATCAGCAGATGAGAACTTTAATAATCAAGTGGATAAGATAACTCATTCTATGGATAGTGGCCAACCTCCTTCTTCAGCCACCCCGTCCCTGCCCAATGGGTCCCTGAACAGGCGGTCATGTTGGCAGGGATGGAAGTTATGCATGGGCTCAGCAACATGGACTCCTACTCATCAAGGATGATCTGGCTACAGCCACTGCTGAATGTCCAATATGCCAGCAGCAGAGACCAACACTAAGTCTCCAGTATGGCACCATTCCCTGGGGAAATCAACCTGTGACCAGGTGGCAGGTTAGTTATATTGGAGCACTTCCATCATGAAAGGGACTGCACTTTGTATTCACTAGCATAGACCTGTATTCTGGATATGTATTTGCCTTTGCCATACATAATGCTTATGCGAAAACTACCATCTGTGGACTCACAGAATGCCTTATTCACCATCATGGAATTTCTCATAGCATTGCCTCTTACCAAGGAACACATTTTACAGCTAAAGAAGTGAGTCAATGGGCTCATGCTTATGGAATTCAATGGTGCTACCATGTTCCTGACCATCTAGAAATAGCTGGATTGATAGAGAAGTAGAATGTTCTTTTAAAGACACAGTTACAGTGCTAGCTAGGTGGCAATAGCTTGCAGGGCTGTGGTAAGATGCTTCAAAAGGCTGCATATGCTTTCAGTCAGAATCCACTATATAACACTGTGTCTCCCACAGCCAGAATTCATAGGTCCAGGACTCAAGGTGTGGAAGTAGTAATGCTACCATTGACCATTACTCCTTGTGATCCACTAGCAGAAGTTTTACTTCCTGTCTCTATGACTTTATGTTCTGTTGGCTTAGAAGTCTTAGTTCCAGAGGGAGGAAGGCTTGTACCAGGAAGCACAACAATTGTACCATTGAACTGGAAGCTAAAAACCTCCCCCTGGTCACTTTGGTCTCACATTTCTGAGGAAACAACTAAAAAGGAAGTCACAGTGTTGTCACGGGTGAATGCCACAGACTGTCAAGGGGAAATTGGTCTACTATTCCACAAAGGAAGAAAGGAAGAATACACATGGAGTGTAGGAGATGCCTTAGGTTGCCTTTTAGTACTACCATGCCCTGTTATTACAGTCAACAGGAAATCACAACAACCTAATCCAGGCAGAATGACAAATGGTCCAGAGCCTTCAGGAATAAAGGTATGGGTCACTCCATCAGGGAAAAAACCAAGACCTACAGAGGTACTTGCTGAAGGCCAAGGGAATATAGAATGTGTAGTGGAAGCAGGAAGTTCTAAAAACCAGCTACAGCCCTGTGATCAACTACAGAAAAGAGGACTGTAATTACTATTTCTCCCCAAATATGGTTCTAATGCAATATAATGTTGATAGACTTGATGCTATTTCTTGGGAATTGTTAAACCTGTGTTATAATGTTAAAGTTATGAAATGATAAGAGTAAGCATCAATCAAAGAAAACTTATGTTCTATTCTGGTAAGGAATTAGTGCATTTCTGTTTGTACACAGGTCAGTTTAACATGTTAGGTGCAATTATATGCATGTCTTTGTATCTGGTTTAAAGAAATGTGTCTCCTTGCCAAGTTGACAAGGGATGGATTGAAGTGGTTGATTGATTGTGCCAACTTAAGACATTTAGAAGCTTAACTAAATTGGCTTAGCAATTCTACACCCTAGGTGCAGAAGGATGGCTCATTGCCTGAAGGATATAAAAGGGAAGGAGGAAGGATTGATGAGGTTCCATACTTTCTGAGGACCTCCAGTCTTCATCTTCAGCTTGGATGTCATCTCCTAGTTTTCAATGCAGACTCTTGGACTTCTGCCTTGGACCCTTCAGCCTTCCAGTATAGATGCTTCAGCCTTTTGTCACAGACCCATCAGCCTCCTGGTATGGACTTGCATGGGCCCCTGCAGATGTTACATTGAATCCTTGACCTCCAGTGTGCAGACACCCTCTGCATGCTTCCTCATCTGACTCTGTGGCTGACCATCATAAATCAATCTCGTAATTTCTTATATATTTGTATATCTTATGCTATATCTGTTTTCTTTAGAAGAACCCTGACTAATATACATGCCAACCAGCATATTAAATATGCTTCATTGACACAGTGAAGGACCAACAGCTAATGACCATCTCAACAGATGCAGAAAATCATTAGACAAATTTTAACACATTTTCATTATAAAATCATTATTTTTGGAAAGAATATACTCAATATACAAATGTCAAACTCATGGCTAACATCATATTCAAAAGTGAAAAACTAAAAACATTTTCTCTAAGAGCAAGAACAAGATAAGGTACCAACTCATAACTTTTATTCAACACAGTACAAAAAATTCTAGCCATAACTATAAATCAGGAAAAATAATAAATAAATAAATAAATGGTATCCACATGGGTAAGGAAGAAGCTAAATTCTAAATTTGATATGATCTTATATATAGAAAGCCCTAAGATACTCATGTACCAAAATTAAAGATATGTCAGTTATAAATAAATGAAGCAAAGTTATATGGTACAAATGCAAAAATCAGCTGTTCCTATACATTTATAACAAATTATCCAAAAAAGAAATTAAGAAAAATTTGAATTTATAGTAACTTTCAAAAGAATAATATACTTAGCAACAAATTTAAAACAGAAAAAAAATCATAAATGGAAAAATTGTAAAACACTGATTTAAAAATTGAAAGTGATGAAAAATGGAGTGATATATTCATGGATGAGAAAATTTTAAATTATTTTTTATTAAAATTAAAACTGTGAAGATATCCTTTTTACTGAAAGATATCTACAAGTCCCACAAAATCCCTACAGTAATTCTGATGTTATATTTCACTAAGATGGAGAAAATTCTGCAATTTACATAGAAACACACAAGACTTCAAATAGTTAAAGTAATCTTGAGCAAAAATAAAAAAAAAGTTGGAGGAATCAGAAACCCGTACTTCAAAATACACTACAGGGTTACACTCAACAAAATAGCCTAATATTGTCATAAAAATTGACATACATATTAATGGAACAAAATAAAGCACCCAGAAATAAACACATCATATTCTATCAATTGATTTCTGAAAAACATGCCAAGAAGACACAACAGAATAGATTTTTCAGCAAATTGGTTCAGAAAAATGTGATATCCACTTGCAGAAGAATAGTATGCTCTTATCCCACATCAAATTAAAAATCAAACAAAATTAAAATAAAAGGTCGTGAGTTCAAGCCCCGGTACCAAAAAAAAAAAAAAAGATCAAACTAGGCAAGGGATAGGGATAGAATAGGATGGAGAGCCTTTCAAGAGTACAAATTTTCAATTACAAGATGAGTAAGTTTCAGGAATGAAAAGTATAACTAACTAGTATAAAAGTACAGCTAATAAAAATGTGTTGTTCACTGGAAATAGGTAAGTAATCAGATTTTTAACTGTCCTTGCCAAATATATATAAACAAAAAAAGCGGAATGGTATCTATGGGTAAGGACAAATGTTTGAATCCTTTTCACTGTTGTAATTACCTCACGGTGCATACATATATAAAATCATTAAACTGTGTACTTCAGCTACATCAATATATTATTTATCAAATATTAAAAACTCCAAAAAGTTACAATATCCTGACTGCAGAAGTTAAACACCTTAGACTGTCCTTCAGCAACTTGCTTAAATTTAGAAAATAAAACACTAATATAAAAATTGTTTTGTTGAAAAATATCTGAAAAAATACTAGTAAGTTCTATTTAAGAAGTTTGCTCAATGGTGACTGTCTCAAAAGCCCTCATGAAAATCTCCAGAAACA
Source organism: Hydrochoerus hydrochaeris (assembly GCA_004027455.1). NCBI lineage: Eukaryota > Metazoa > Chordata > Mammalia > Rodentia > Hydrochaeridae > Hydrochoerus > Hydrochoerus hydrochaeris. Next base: position 62,402 of record PVLA01006808.1, read on the forward strand.
TTTACTAGAAATTAGTAAAGCAAGTGTCAAGCCAACCTCATTTGGCATAGTCTCAAGTCTCTTGGCAAATAATTGCTGTTACCAATATTTAGTCAGTAAGGTTCCCCTCATAGTCAAGACACAAAAATATGCTTTAAAAAGTCTCCCTCCAAATGCTGTCACTTCTCTTAGTACTTATTAAGTAAATATTTATTAGCAAGGAAAGCATAACAAAACAAACTGTTCATACAATAGCTCTTCTACAGTATGATGAAGTCACAGGTATCTGTGTTTTGAAATGATTGAACCAATCACATCTTGTCTGAAAAATCTCTTAAATGACTGATAATATTCTGAAGTGTCGATTCCATTATTTTTATACTAAACAGTGGGAACCCAGAAATCGCTTTATTCTGGGTACTAAATTATTTATGGATCAAACATATGGATCAAGTATTTATGGATCAGGTTGGCATTATGAATGAGCAAGGTCAATCTTCACAATATCCAGATATATATATATATATATATATATATATATATATATATATCTTGGGTTCCACATTTTTCACCAGTGAAAACCATTTCTGAAACTGAAAATAATAATTAGCAAGCCACTGATTTAACCAATAAAATGATTTCTTTCATTTGTTAATTATTATAGCATTTCTTGTTTATTAAATATAATATAATGAATTGGCTATTAGTTGCTCTGCTGGAGTGACAGTTTCCTAATTAGAATGCCAGTGTGAACTCCTGATTAATCAAATGCTTGCTTCAACAGTACTGTATAACCAATTCATATTGAAACATCACAGTGTTTAGCTGAAATATTTCCAATTACATTATAGATCTAAGAAATAAAAAATATTTTTAAAAACAGCTATTTATTAAATTGTAAATAATTAACTCATGGGAAGAGGTTATATGACTCATAAAAAGGGATAGAGATTTTTTAAAGTGATGATGACAAAATAGGGGCACCTAAATGAGGTAGGGGAAATACACGATTAGGAAGATCTAAAACGTGTATCACTTTACATGGAAGTATGTGATCTATGAAAGATTTTTAGGTGTATCAATGGGAGGGAGGTGCAAAGAAAGTAATGGAGTATGGGTCCTTGGAAACTCAGCAAAAGTCGTGCTCATAGGTGAAAAGGAGAGAGATCTCATTCATCTTGGTTTAAGTAGGACAAATTAATTTTATCTCTGAAGCACATGGGACAGAGGTATTGAATCACAAAACCTTCATCGGTAGCATGTCCTAGATTGCACTGACAAGTCAAGGCACATCATTCACCAGAACTGACTGGAGTCTACCCAAGAACTTGGAAAAATCTAGATGCCAGTTTATCAAAGTTTTTCTCAGCAGCTATTAACCTATCTTCATAAATAATCAGGGAACACCACAAAGGAAATGTCAGCTCTTTGCATAAACAGCTCATGAAAGACTTTTAGTTACCTTTAAAATATTCTTTGGATGAAAATATATTAAGGATTAATTGAAAAGCATCTATATATATATTTTTTTTTTTGTACCAGGAATCAAACTCGTGACCTTGCACTTGCCAGGAAGGCACTTATACCACTGAGCTATATCCCTGGCTATAATTTAAATTTCAATATTCTTCTGTGTTGTGACAAATAGAACATATATAATAGAAAAAGAAATTATGAACAGAAAGAAAAACAAAATTATGAAAAAGAAAAAGGAATCACTCCCGCCATTTTTCTTCTTTATTCTCTCCAACATTTTGCATATACAGCTCCAATCCACACACACTAAGAATGAAAATGACATTTCCTGCATTAATCATTCCTCCTCTTTTCTCTTTCATAGCATTATTCAGACTGATTCATAGAAGTTATGGAGAAATTTGTGGTGCTGCAAGTCACAGAGCCATTAAAAACACTGGATGCTTGGCAAACAGTGGAGCCTAGAGAAAGAGATTATGCAAGGCTACTATTACTTGTTGGTTTAATCAGACTGTACAGTTTGGAAAAAGTGGCCAAACAGCCCTCTCTTTACTGCTGCATATGTACAGTGGTAGATGGGCTTGTACAAAATGCTGACTTCTAGTATTTGTGTAAATATTCTTAGTGGAGATGCTTTGCCATCACAGCAGGAACTAGAAAAATGGCAAAACACTGTGTGCCGTATTTGTCTGAGTAAATGCACATATTCCAAATTATGGACCTTTTTATCTCACTCTGCATGTTCTTTCTCAACTTTGGAGACTATTGTAACATTTGAAGCCTTTATTAGTAGGCTATTTAGTTTTATAATGTTTTTACATTTTTCAATATTCATGTACTAAAATATAAAGTGTATTTTTCATGTTTTTTCTGCAGCAAATGCATAGTATTTAGTTAATGTATATTCCACGTTTGTAAAACAAATGTTTAAAAATAATTTGTTAGCAATGTTTAAAAACAAATATAATATAAAGAAGACTTACTCCATTTAGAATGCTCAAATTCTTTGAACTTAAAATAGTTGTTTTTTAATTACATTGAAGGAAAATTATTTCAGTTTAATATAATCAATACAATCAGTATTTTTCTATGATCTTACAAAGGCCAAAAATGTGAACATTTTAATGAAGAATTTATAAAGTTTCACAAGCCATCCATAACTACCTTACTTCAGAGAACATACATTTTTAGCATATATCTGGTATCATTAGGGAAGTTTTCAAGCATCCATTTTCCATTAAATTTTCCTGCCTAAGTGAAGCCAGGCAGAATGATCATGCAAAATTAAATATAAGTAAAATAACATTTTGTAGCAGAAGCACACATGTAGTCTCTGTGTTCTCCCTTCCTAGCCCGTGCATGAAGAAATGTCTTGAGAAGAAGCCTTCATAAATGTATATCTCTGAGTGACTACATATGAACACCCCTTGCTGGCTTGGAATGAAGAATGAGTACAAAGTATGGTGAAGGAGAGAAATTTTCATTTTAAGCTACTAATATGTTTTATTGTTTGCTACCAATCCACTGTCTAGCTTGTCTTGCCTAATAGAATTCCCTAAATTGTATATTGCTGTTATTTTAGAATTCTGCATAACCCTCAAGGACATCACCCACTGGGTTACATGTGACAAAGAAGTAACAGAATTAAAGAGTTACAGCAGGATTTTAGATCCTAGAGACTCAAGCATAACTGTGCTAAATGTATCTATTTTATGCTGATACATCCATTACTTTCAATCTATGCCTCCTCTCCTAACCAAATAAAAAAGAAGAAAAAGAAAGCAATGCAGAAGAAAATAAGGAAAAAGAAAAGAATATATACCATTATTTCCAGAGATAGCCTTTTATTTCTTATTGTAGCCTGAATATTAAATTGAACACCATTCCTTTTACATGTATTTGACAAGGACCATAAAATAGATGAGTTACAGAGCCTCATTGCAAATACAAGAAGTTTAAAAATTATACTTCTTTTTCCCCCAAACAAGTGCAGTTGTTAAGAGTTTATAAGTGCAGTTGTTAAGAGTTTCTTTAAGAATTTATCCGGATTGTTTGACAGAAGTCTGTAATCCTATTTGCCATATTTATTCACACCAAAGGAAACATATCAGGATTGAGTATAGTGGTTATTTAATTTTTTAAAAAATTAATCTGCTATAAAATCCATATATATGGCTCATGGGAAATAAATGCCATGTTCTTTTAATTTAGGATACTTTTGTTTGATCTTTTGATAAACAGACATTCAAGACTTCAAGCAGAGCTTGTTGCTTTCTATCCTCAAAGAGACAAAAGGAGTTACAACAGGGTTTAAGCGGTAGACTAGTTTTTTACTAGGTGAGTAATTCAGAAGGTTAAAAGGAGTTATGGTCTATGTCTGGATGTCTCCCCAAAACCTCATTCAGTCATGGGGGGCAGGCTTTTCAGGGGAAACTGAATCTAGAGTTTGTGATTAGTACATTGTCCAGTGCTGGAATTGGTATGAGTGCTATGCCCATCCTAGGCTGGGTAACCTGCATACAATATAAGGCAGGAAAAGAGGCATGCTCTTCCACTTTGCTCTTGCTGCTTTTGATGTCTTCCTCTGCCATAAACTGTTGCACCTCAGCCACACCACCCTGCCTTAGAGCCAAGTGAATATTGACTGAAACCTCCACAAACTGTGAGCATATAAGTAATTCTTCTCCTTTCTATCCTGAGCCACCATAGGAGCAGTCCTGGAACCATAGGTCCTGCCTTTAAACAACAGGATGAAAATGGTATGATTAAGAGCTAAATAACGCATGGTATGGGGTCTATAGCAAATGAAAGGCAAATAAAGTATTTAGCTAACAAAATCTAAAAGGAAGACAATTTCTAATTTTCCCCCTCAAAATAGATGAACACACAACTTGCAAGGAAATATATAATAAGTACATAAGTAGCAAGATTCTCTTTATATTATGAATGCTCTATTTCTTCTTCCCTGTTTAGATTGTGAGTGGCTTCCATCCATGAAGGCCAATTGCATCCCTGTTTTTTCAGTTGCTCCCTATTCAATACACCAGAGATTAAACCTAATGTCTTCTTTGATATTGACATTAACTGAGAACAGTGACACACCACTACATTCCCAGCAATTTGGGCACTTGAGGCAGGTGAAGTGTATGTTCAAATCCCACCTGGGCAACTTAGCAAGAACTTTTATCTACATAAAACTAAACTAACTAAGTTAAACTAAACTAAATGAAAACTAAATAAAATGGGCTAGGAATTTAGCTCATTCTAGGAGAGGACCCCTGATTTCAATCCTGCTAGTAAAAATGTATGCATGCATAAATACACATACATAGTTTTCAGTGTAAAGCATTTGGCTAGTGGTTCAACAGTTATTTCACTTTTTATTAGTTTTACATATGCAAACAAAAACTGGTGTGTTAACTAGTACTGGCCTTGAAACCACAAACTTCTATTTTTTAACTTTCTTAATGTTTCCCATAAGAAAGTCACAACTACACTAAATATCTTGTACATCTCCACACGCCTTTTCTGCATAATTTCCTTCTGCTTTTAATGTAGTATCCCAAAGAGAGAAGAAAATATCCATAATGCAAGAACTTGACCCCTAGTGAATTTGCCACTTCTTGTGTGGGTGTTCATGTATTGTTTAAAGTGCTGTTCTGCAAGTTTGCTTAACACTTTTTTATGGTAACCACATACATTTATTCCATTTTTTTAAAACTGGAAGAAAAATTTCCCTACAGTTTTGCAGCACTATTGTTATTCCCTGTGGTTCTCCAAATATAACTGGAACTAGTTCTCTGTCAACATCTGCCAGTTTCCTCTGAACTCTGGGATGTCATTTGTCTAGCCTACAGGCTTAAAGTAATTTAAAACAGCCAGGTACTTTAACTGTACCACCAATTGGGCTTCCATCCCCTAAACTATACTTGTTTTACCCCATCTAGTTTAAAGATCATTCTTGATAGAAAAGAGAGAAACAAAATAGGAGTTGAACGGTTCTGTTATTTTCTTTTCTTTCTTTCTTTCTTTTTTCCTGTCATCTGATTTCTCACCATCTGGCCTAAGCAGTTGGGCTTATCCGTTCTTTCTTCTTTGACATGAAAGGGCATTTTATGACTTGTGTTGAAAGAGGAATTGAAAGCTGCTGTGCATATATCAAATTAAACCAAAAATCAAAGATCGTATGTAAGGAAATTTAGTGAAAATATTACTAATTACTAGATCAAATTTACAAAAAATAAAGAAAGAGGAAAGAGACAAGGAGACAAAATATTCATAGAACAATTAAAATATCAAGTGTGACATAATTGTAATATAGGTAATTAATGTTTTACCAAAGCATGTTTTCTCTTTCAATTAATGAAAATTCACTGTGCTGTACTATTTAAAATAGCTTTATAATGTCAGTTGCACTTTTGTTTTTGTAAAACCTCAGTTAAAAACAGGCCAAAGAGATAAATGGTTTGCAACAAAGGTAAAGCTATAGCAAGAACCTGTAATAAACCTCTAAATCCATAAATCTGTAAAAATCCTCCTGAATTTATATCCATCTTTGCTCTCTAATGAATGTACTTAAAAGCTCAAGAAAATTTTAGTTTACATATCCCTTTTCATTTTACTTCTTTGAAAATCTAAGTGTCTTTAAACTTTCAAATCTGCACACATTTACATATTTTTCTTATTATTAATCCAACAAATCCCTCCACAGAGAGTTAGAGACCCAATTTGTTGCTCAACACCTTCCCTAAATATTATAGCAGAATTTGAATGTGACAAAATAGAAAACTAGTTCTAATTAAGTAATCAAACATTAAGGTAACATGTAGCATACACTGCCAGGTAGCATCCCAGGGTATTATCTGCTGTCTAGTTCACATTCTTACGGAGGCAGTAGAAAGCATATTAAAATGTAAAATATCATAATTTACCTTATAAAATGTAGAGGTCTTCATTCTTTTATTCATATGAACATATATATGAGATGATGTACAAGTTTTATGACATCAAAATGGAAAGTGAGGCTGGATAAAAGACCACCTAGAAAAATGTCTCCCTAAACTCTTTCTTAAGACTGATAGCAGCAAAGAAGTAAGAAAAAGAAGAGGAAAAAAATGAGATTTGAAGATTTAGAAAGGGGAAATGTAATGACTTTCAAAAGCTTTTACCTACAATCAACCAATATTTTTGAAAGAACTATGGGTCACTTTCACTGTGTTATGCACTTGCACAAACATTATCTATTAAGTTTTAAAAATAATCTTGTCAGGATTATAACTCCCATTTTACAGAAGAAATAATCAAAAGATATTAAGCACTTTCAGAATTCACGTAGCAAGTAAGTGACAGAGGACTATAGTGGAATGTCATACAAATAATCCACTGTGACTCAGAGGGATAAATTGTTCCTTTGTCAGCCTGTGAACTTTTAAAGTTTTTTTTCCTACCCTACCATGTTAGCAGACATATTAGTCACTTCCTGTAGAAAACAAGTAAAATTATATTTTAAAAATCAAATAAATGAATATGAGGAAAGTTGATATTAGAATATATTTTGAATAGCAAAACACAGATACAATTCTATCGATATAAAAGATTGAAGTTGTGATCAAAGAGACATTAATTGAAAGGCACTGTGCCAAAGGGAGAAAAACCTATTGTTCATATATTTAATTAGCATTTGGAGCTATAGAGATCAATTAGGAATCAATGATGTAGCTATGATTCCTTACATCCCAGTAATCACTACAAAAGTTTCTATGTAGTTGAGAAATTCAGCTAAGCTTTATTACAGAGAAAAAAATACACTGAAATTCATTTGCCTTAGTTAATTCATAAAGAGTATTTGCATCAGGCAATAATCAGAGCAATCTAAGGAAATCTCCTAATAAATGTATAGCATAGAGTGACAGATATAAAAGAAATCATTTAACTTTCAGAAATCATTTTCTGTATCATTGTTCCATTCTCCTTCAGTTAACTGGAGATTTTGTTGTCATAACTACAAAATGAAAACCTTGCACTAAAGTCCTAAGGAAATATTTTGTCATATCAATGTATATAACCTGTGACTTACGCTTATACCAAAATGTGATTCTTCTTTTGTTTTAAGACAAGGTCTCACTATGTAGTCCAGGCTGGCCTCAAGTTCACCACAATCCTCCTGCCTCCGCCTCTTGAGTGCCAAGATTATAGGCATGTGCTACCATGCCTGTTCCAAAATGAGATTCTTGATTATATTTTAATTCCAAGAAATAATCTGTTAGCTTAATAGATGCAGTAAGGATATTACTTTCCTAGGGACCAAAATAAAACAACATTGTCTAAGTAAATTTACATATTTAAATGCTATATCTACATAAATATAGCTATGAGATATGTGCCTGTTTGACTAAAGGTCATTACTTATCACTATCCTATAAGTATAATCATTAGGGAATGAGTACATAAATATTATCATATGATTTATCAATTTCAAAATGTAAAGTCAACCTAACTGAATTAAGACATAAATACCCAAAGATTAGTAAAGCATACTTGTGGGTGTGTCTGTGTGAATCATAAATGTGGGTCCTATATCTGGTCCTTGGCCTTTCCTCTGTGGTGCTATTACCCTGTACTGCTTCTAAACCACTGTGAGCTAAATATCATTGCTCTGCCATGCAGTTCTGTGATGATATGTCTTTGAGACAACCAGGCATGTACTGAAATCCTTGAAACTGTGAACCAAATTAAACTTCTCTACTAATTCTGTGTGTCAGGTATTTGGTCTCAGTGAGAATGGGTAAGCTGATTAGTACATGACCCATACAAGAATTAAATTAATTAAACCATTGTACAAACCAGGAGATTCTTTAAAAATTACATAGTTCCTTAGTGGTGAAAAAATTCAGTTTTAAAGGAAAATAAAGAAACAATGTTTGAAAGGAAGATAGGATCCTTAAAGTACAGTTGATATTGATTTCTTCATTGTTTTCAAAGATGAGCTATTTAAGTACTCTTTTACTTTACTGGAAAATATTTATTCTAGCTGACAGTGAATAAACTAAAGAATCAATTTAATGACTTTATATGAGATAACAGGTGAAAACATGATACTGTTCTAGGTGATCAGGGATATAGATACATAATAGCAGTACTTCTATGTTAGAGCTGACATAGTAGAATCCCACACCGTGGGTATCTTAAACAGTGTAAATTTTATTTTTTTTCACATTTCTGGAAGCTAAAAGTCTGAGAACACAGTTTTTACAGTGTTCTTGTTCTTGTTTATTCCCTGAGGCTTCTGCTCTTGGCTTGCACATGACCTCTTTCTGTGTCTTCACAACATACGGTCTTTCCTACATGTATATTTATGTATCCTAATTTCCTCTTATAAAAGGACAGCAATCATATCAAATTAGAAATCATCCAAATGACTTTATTTTAGCTTACAATTTCTCCTTAAAAACAGTATCTTCAAACACATTAATAGTTTGAGGTGGGATTGTCGTGCCTCTGCTCTGCTGAGGCACATACTATCAGACCGCCTAACTCCAGTTCCAGCACCCAAAGTCTCTTAGAGTCCAGCCATTCACCCTGTGCCACCGTCTGGAACCCGTTGTAGCCTCAGAGCTACAGCCCGATCTCGAAAGCCTCAGCGCTCCGGCTCTTAACTGCAGTGCATGGGATCAAGCGAGTGAACATTTTTTCATGTATTTATTTGCCATTCATATTTCTTCATCTGAGAACAATGTGCTCATCTTGGATGCCCATTTTTGGACTGGGTCTTTGAATTTCAGGGGTCTGATTTTTTAAAATTCTTTGTAAGTTCTAGACAAAAGTCCTTTGTCTGAAGGACTGTTCACTAAGATTTTTTTTCCAGTTTGTGGGTTTTCTTTTCATTATGCTGGAGATTTCTTTTGACATGCAGAAACTCTTTAATAAGATGTGATCCTAGTTATTGATTCTGGGAAGTATTTCCCGTGCAGTTTGGTTCTTGTTCATAAATTTTCTACCTACTCCTATGTCTTCAAGATTTTTACATACTTTGTCTTCCAACAGATTTGGTGTTTCTGTTTTAATATTTAGACTTTGATCTATTTAGATTTTAGTTTAGTACATGGTGACAGGAATGGATCTAGTTTTATTTTGCAGCATATGGATAGCCATTTTTTCCAGCACCATCTATTAAATAGATTATTGTTCTTCCAGTGAACATGCTTGGCCCTTTTATCAAAGATAAGGTGGTTGAGTGTGTTCTTAGTTGTGCTTGTATCTTCTAGTCTATTCCATTGATTTTCAGATCTGTTTTTATTCCAGTACCATGTTGATTTTATTACAGTAGCTTTGAAATATAACTTCAAGTCAGGGATTGTGATGCTTCCTGCCTTGCCTTTTCTGCTTAAAATTGCCTTTGCTGTTCTAGGTCTCTTCTGATTCCAGATGAATTTTAGGAGTGATTTCTCTAGATCTATGAGGTATGTTAGTGGTATTTTCATTGGGATTGCATTGAATCTGTATAATAATTTTGGGAAAATGGCCATTTTCAAAATATTTATTCTTCCTCTCTATGAACAAGGGATATCTTTGCATTTTCTGAGGTCCTCTTCGAAATCTTTTTCAGGGTATTATTATTTTCCCTATATAGTTCTTTTACTGCTTTTGTTAGATTAATTCCTAAGTATTTCATTTTTTGGATGCTGGTGAGAAGGGCGTGGCTTCTCATTTCTCTCAGTGATTTTGTTGTTAGTGTATAGGAATGCTATTGATTTTTTAGTATTGACTTTGTATCCAGCTACATTGCTGAATTTATTTATTATATCCAGGAGTCTTTCAATGGAGTTTTGGGGCTCTTCTATGTAGAATACCATGTCATCTGCAAATAAAGACAGTTTAACTTCCTCTTTTATCTTTACTCCTTTTAGTTCTCTCTCTTGTCTCATTGCTTTGGCTAATATTTCCAGTACTATGTTGAATAGGAGCAGTGATAAGGAACATCCTTATCTTGTGCCTGATTTCAAGGTAAAGGTTTTCAGTTTTTGGCCATTTAATATGACACTGGCTGTATGTTTGTCATAGATAGCCTTTATCAGATTGAGGTAAAGACCATCTATTCCAATTCTCTATAAGGTTCTTATCACGAATGGGTGTTGGATCTTATCAAAACTTTTTTCTGCATCTATAGAAATGATCATGTGATTTTAACTTTTGGTTCTATTGATATGGTGGATTACATTTATTGATTTATGTATGTTGAACCATCCCTGCATGCCTGGGATGAATCCCACTTGGTTATGGTGTATAATCTTCTTGATGACTTGCTGCATCCTGTTTGCCAATATTTTATTGAGAAATTTTGCATCTATGTTCATTAGGGAGATTGGCCTGTAGTTCTCTTTTTTAGTTGGGTCTTTCTCAGATTTTGGTACAAGAGTAATATTTGCTTCCAGGAATGACTTAGGGAGAATTGCTTCCCTTTCGATTTCATTGAAGAGTTTGAGGATTGTTGGCATTAAGTCTTCTATTTCTTGTAGAATTCCTCAGTGAATCCATGTGGGCCTGGTCTCATCTTTGTTGGTAAGGACTTAATTATATTTTCACTTGATTAATAGAAATTGGGTTATTCATCAGTTTCACATCTTCTTGATCCAGCTTTGGTGGTTCATATGTTTCTAGGAATCTGTCCAATTCTTCGGTGCTATCGAGCCTATAAGAGTAGAGGTTTTCAAAATAGGTATTGATGATCTTCTGTATTTCCACAGAATCTGTAGTGATTTCACCTTTTTCATTCTGTGTTGCATGAATTTGAGTCTTTTTTAAATAAGGTTGGCTAGGGGCTTATCAATTTTATTTATTCTTTCAAAGAACCAACTCTTTGATTCATTGATTCTGTGTATTGTTTTCTTAGTCTCTATTGCATTTAATTTCTGCTCTGATCTTTATAATTTCTTCCCTTCTTTTGGCTTTGAGTTTGGCTTGCTCTTTTTCTAGATGTTTGAGGTGTAGTATCAGGTTGTTTATTTGTGTTCATTATGTTTTCCTAATGTGGGAACTCAATGCAATAAATTTTCCTCTAAGTACTGCTTTCATTGCATCCCACAGATTACAGTAAGTTGTATTTGTATTTTCGTTTGCTTGTAGATATTATTTAATTTCTTCTTTAATTTCCTCTGTGGCCCATTGATTGCTCAAGAGTGTATTATTCACTTTACATGCGTTTGTGGGGTTTTTGCAGTTTCTTTTATCATTAATTTCTAGTTTCATGGTGCTATAATCCAATAGCATGCATGGGATAATTTCAATTCTTTTGCATTTATTTAAATATGTTCTGTGGGTTAGTATATGGTCTATTTTAGAGAACATCCCATGTTCTGCTGAGAAGAATGTATATTCTGATGTTGTTGGATGGAACACTCTGTATGCGTCTATCAAGTCCATTTGTTCACAGGTGTGATTCAGTTCTGTTATTTCTTTGGTGATTTTCTGTCTAGCTGATCTGTCCCTTTGTGTCAATGGTGTGTTAAGGTCTCCTGTTATAATTGTGTTATTGCTTATTTGATTTTTCATTTCTGTTAATACTTGCTTTGTATACCTGGGTGCTCTAGAATTTGGTACATATATATTTAAGACTGACATCTCTTCCTCTTGAAGTTTTCCCCTAACTAGTATGTAGTGACCTTCTTTATCTATTCAGATCATTCTTGGTTTGAAGCTCACATTGCCTGCAAACAGAATAACTACCCCCGCTTTTTGGGGTTTCCGATTGCATGTAGTACTGTTTTCCATCCTTGGAATTTCAGTATATGAGTTTCATTTTGAGTTAGATGGATTTCCTATATACAGCATATGGTTGGATGTTGTTTCTTGATCCATCCTCCCAGTCTTTTTCTTTTAATTGATGAATTGAGGCCATTTACATTAATGGTTATAACTGTTATATATCATTTTATTTTTGACATGTGGTCTTTCTGCTGTTGATTCTTTACCTTTTCATTCTGTTTAATTGTTTGCCTTGTTTGGTGGTTTTTTTCCCTATGTGTATCTAGAATGACTTTGAGTATCTTTGCAGGGTTGGTTTGGTAATCATGAAGTTCTTCAGCTGTTCTTTGTCATGGAAGTATCTTATTTCTCCATCCATTTTGAAGAACAGTTTTGCAGGGTACATCAGTCTGGGTTGGAAATCATTTTCCTTTAGGATCTGGAATACTTCACTCCATGCTCTTCTTGATGTCATTGTTTGTGTTGAGAAGTCTGCTGTGATTCTGATAGGTTTTCCTTTATAGGTGATCTTTCTCTCTAACAGCTTTAAATATTCTGTTCTTATGTTGAATTTCTGGGATGGTGATTATTATATGTCTGGGTGTAGTTTTATTTTGGTTATGGCTGTTTGTAGTTCTATATGCATCACTAAACTGTATATCAGTTTCCATTCTCATGTTTGGGAAATTTTCAGCTATTACTTCTGTAAATAGCCTCTTGATATCATGTGTGTTGTTCCCTTCTTTTTCATTTATCCGTATTAATCTTATGTTGTTTTTCTTTGCATCATTTTGCAGATGTTAAATTGTTATTTCTTCATTCTTTGTTATTTTTAAAAGATCTTTCCTTTCCTGTTCACTAGCTGCAATCTTATCTTCAAGGTCTGAAATTCTACCTTCACTTCTGTTAAGGCAATTTTGGCAACTTACAATAGAATTTTTGATTTCATGGATATCTCTTTGAATCTGCTTCATGTATTCTGTTTGTTTCTTATACTGTTAATTCAGGGATTCTTTTAGCTTTGTTCCTCTAATTTTTTAACTATGTCTTCTTTAGATGTGTTCACTACTTCTTTCACTACTTTTATCATTTCTTCTTTTACTTGGGAGATTATTTCTGATTTGAGTTCCTTCATAGCTTCCCATACTTGCTTCTTTATTTCAGATGGTATCATTTCAGGTGCATGACTAGTATTTTCTTCTATGTATGTGGTCCCCCAGGCTTTCTTGGGATGGGCTGGAGGTTTGAGATTGCATTTTAGACTTTTGTTTCATAATTTTCCTATATTTCCGTGTTTTGAGTGATGTTCCAAAACTTTCCCTGGGTGTTTTGGAAATTACCTCCTGTGCCCTCAGCTCCCAGGACTCATGGGCCTTGACTCCCCTCACCATGCCAGCCTGGCTCCCCTGGGTGAATGAAGGTCTCTGGGCCTGGTCCACTCAAGCCCACTAAACCTTTCCAGGACAGTCCAGTGTCCTAGGGGACTGGACAGGCACCCAAGCACCAAGAGTGACAGTCTCAAACTCTCCCTTGGCAGTGCCAGTGAGCTGGAACTCACCTGCTGTGTGGGTCTAACTCCCCGTATGGTGTGAGCCTGGATCCTCTCTTGACACAGGCTTTCCATAAAATATTCTTAAGTAAATGCAAAGGTATTGAAATCATCCCAAGGATAATGTCTGACCATAGTGCACTGAAATTGGAAATTAATGGCAAAAGAAATCACAAAACCTGCATAAATACATAGAAATTAAATAACAACCTTTTTGAAAAAACAGTAGGCTTCAGATGAAATTAAAGAATAAATAAAGCAATACCTACAATGCAATGAAAATACAGAAACAACATACTGTAATCTGAGGGATGTAACGAAATTGATCTTAAGAGGGAAATAAATAGCAATAAATTGTCATATGAAGAAAACAGAACAAGCACAAATAAACAACCTAATGCTCCATCTCAAGCTTCTAGAAAAAGAGCAAGTTAAACTCAAAGATCATAGAAGAGAGGAAATTATAAAGGTTAAAGCAGAAATCAATGCAACTGAAACTAAAAAAAGACAGTACAAAGAATTAATAAATAAAAAAGCTGGTTTTTTGATAGAATAAACAAAATTGACAAACCCTTAGGTAACCTTATCAAGAAAGAGAAAGAAAAAACCCAAATTCATGCAATAAGAACTGAAAAGGGTGAAATTACTAGAGATCCCATGGAAATTCAAAAGATCATGAATAACTACTTTGAAAATCTCTACTCACATAGAGGGGAAAACATAGAGGAAATGGACAGATATCTAGAAACATATGAACTACTAAAGTTCAACCCAAAAGATATAGCAGTTTTGAACAACCGAAAATCAGCAATTAAAATTCAAAACATAATTAAAAACTTACCACAAAGAAAAGCCCAGTTCCTGATGGATTCATAGCTGAATTCTACAAGAAATTTAGAGAATATTTGATGCCAATACTCCTTAAACTCTTCAGTGAAATTGAGAAGAAAGCAATCCTCCCTAAATCATTCTTGGAGGCAAGTATTACTTTGATACCAAAATGAGAAAAAGACCCAACCAAAAAGGAGAACTATAGGGCAGTCTCACTAATGAACACTGATGCAAAGATTCTCAATAAAATACTGGCAAATAGAATTCAGCAAATCTTCAAGAAGATTATACATCATGACCAAGTGAGGTTCATTCCAGGAATGCAGGGATGGTTTAACATATGCAAATCAATACATGTGATACATCACATCAACAGAGCCAAAAAGAAAAACCACATGGTCTCAATAGATGCAGAAAAAGCTTTTGATAAAGTCCAACACATGTTCATGAAACAACCCTTCAGAAACTCAGAATACATGTTGCCTACCTCAACCTTATAAAAGCCATCTGTGACAAACCAAGAGCCAATATTATACTAAAAGGACACAAAACTGAAGGCTTTCATTTTAAAATCAGGAATGAGACAAGGATGCCCACTATCACCACTCCTTTTTAGTATAGTTCTGGAAACAATAGCCAGGGCAATCATACAAGAGAGAGAAATAAAATGAATAAAGATAGGAAAGGAAGAAGTTAAATTATCACTATTTGCAGATGACTTGATTCTCTATATAGAAGACCAAAAAATCTCCATTAAAGACTACTAGAGGTAATAAACAAGTTCAGCAGTGTAGCTGGATACAAAGTCAATGCTCAAAAATCAACAGCATTCCTGTACACAAACAAAAACTCATAGAGAGAGAAATTATGGAAATATCACACTTTACAATAACATCTAAAAAAACTGAAATACTTAGGAATCAACGTAACTAAAAATGTAAAAGACCTAAATGCTTCACTGAAAAAGGAAATTAAAGAGGATATTAGAAAATAGAAGGATATTCCTTGCTCTTGGCTAAGAATAACCAACATTGTGAAAATGGCCATACTCCCAAAACTGTTATACAGATTTAACACAATCCCAATCAAAATACTATTGACATACCTCACAGATCTAGAAAAAACACCCCTAAAATTCATATGGAAACAGAAGAAACCTAGAATAGCAAAGGCAATTCTGGGCAACAAAGGCAAGGCAGGAGGCATCTCAATTCCTGACTTGAAACAGGACTATAAAGCCACAGTGATAAAATCAGCATGGTACTGGCAAAGAAATAGACCTGAGGATTAATGGAACAGATTACAAAATGCAAGCACAACTACAAAGACACTCAGTCACCTGATATCTGACAAAGGGGCTAAACATGTCCACTGGAAGAAGGACAGCCTCTTCAATAAATGGTGTTGGAAAAATTGACTGTCCATATGCCGAAGATCCATGCCTATCACCATGCACAAAATTAAAGTCTAAATGGATCAAAGACCTAAATATTAAAACAGAAACACTAAATCTATTGGAAGACAAGGTAGGTAGAAGTCTTGGAGACCTAGGAGTATGCAGAGAATTGATGAACAAAAGGCAAACTGCACGGGAAACACTTCAAAGAATCAACAACTGGGATCTCGTATTATTGAAAAGTTTCTGCATTTCAAAAGAAATCACCAACAGAGTTAAAATAAAACCCACAGAGTGGGAAAGAATTTTGGCCAGCTACCACTCAGACAAAGGACTTATATTCAGAACATATACAGAATTGAAAAACATCAAGCCCCCCAAATTCAAAGATCCTCTCCAAAAATGGACATCTGAGATAAACACAGTTCTCAGATGAAGATATACAAATGGCAAATAAATACATGAAGAAATGTTCACCATTATTGGTCATTTGAGAAATGCAAATTAAAACAACATTGAGATTTCACCTCATTCTGGAAAGAATAGTTGCCATCAAGAAATCAAATGATAACAAATATTGGCGAGGCTGCAGGGAAAAAGGAACACTGCTGCACTGTTGGTGGGAGTGTAGACTGGTGCAACCACTATGGAAATCCATATGGAGAATTCTCAGAAGACTAGGATTGGAAGCTCCATTCAGTCCAGCTATTCCCCTCCTGGGTATTTTCCCAGAAAAACTGAAAAGTTCATATCACAGTGATATATGTGCACCCATGTTCATAGCAGCACAATTAGTGATAGCTAAATCTTGGAAACAACCAAGATGCCCATCAAATGCAGAGTGGATGAAAAAGATGTGGTATTTTTATACAACAGAATATTACTCAGCTATAAAAAACTATGATTTTGAGGCCTTGAAAGGTAAATGGATATAACTTGATACTATCCTCATTAGTGAAATAAATAAAAATCATATTTATAAATATCACATTGTATCTGTAGTGTAAAGAGTAATAAGAACTATAAGAGTAATAAAACCCCAAATGTGTAACTGCTATTGTAAAAAAGAGAGGAAAAGAAAGTGCTCTAAGGAATATAACTGCATGTATGTTTGAGTGTGTAAAATAGATGACAATAATTCTGAATCTTTATTGGATCTTTGAGCAGAGCTTTTTGCAGTCTCGCTGTTCGAATGTCTACTATGTATCCTTGAATTTTGCAACTTGAACAACTATATCCAAGATTACAATATGTAATTTATCAACTAGTGATTTCTTAGTGTTTTTTATTTTTTGTATTTTTCTTTTAGAATTCTGTATTGTTGCAGCCCTTTTTTCTGTTTTGCTTTTTTTCTCTTTAAATAATATTTTTTAAATGTGTAATTGCTATTGTAAAAAAGAGAGGAGCTAGGAAGTGCTATAAAAGATATAACTGCATGTATATGTAAGTGTTTAGGATTGATAACCATATTTCTAAGTTCTCGTTGGATCATTGAATAGATCTGTTTGCTTTAATTTTGTAACTTGAACAAAGATTTCTAAAAGGATAATATGTAATTCATCAACTAGTGATTTCTTACTGTGTATCTTTTTTAAAAAATTCTGTATTGTTTCTACCCTTTTTCTCTTTAAATTAAAAAAAAGAAAAATATTGAGGTATTAAAGGTTAAAGTTAAATTTTGGGTGAAAATAATTCTGTTCACCCAAAATATTTTCCTCTCTAAAACAGTTGGTAGTAGAAATATTTAAAATAATTATATTAAAAGAAAAGGTAATAAAGTTATAGAAAAATTCAAAGTCATAAGAAAACATACAAAAGATCTAGATGATAGAAAAGTGGTTTTGAATGGATAGAATGTCAGTAAATTGAGATAAATAAGGTAAAATGATAAGGAACATATTAGTGCAAGCACTATGTCCAGCTATTGCCTTTTCTTTTAGTTAAAATCAAAGCATACTTTGATTGATATAACATATTTTATATTTAAGATGATAAAATATCAATTAATCACTGATAGCAAAATATCAATATAAAATATACATTCTTCAGATTTCTATGCAGATTATATCAGAGAACACTAACAAGAATGAAATAATTGTCCACATCTTCCAATATATCATTTGTATTTGTGACATCTTTGAAAAGAGAGTGGGAATATGATAAAATTATATCAGTGATAAGCCAGAAGACACCAATGATAAAAGTCTAATAGCAACTGCATTATCCTTGTAGGCAATCTATACATCAAGAAAGTATTTCTGTGGATCTTTGTTCTGAGAGTCACTTTCCAAATTTATGTGATACAATAGTATTTTAAATTATTTCCTGTAATAAAGTGTCAGTGTACAGATCCAAAAAAAGTAGATATATGATGAGTTGGACTCATGTGGACAGATTTCCTGCATTTTTTTGTGTTTGACTATTTGGGTGACTATTATAAAATAATCTGAATTGTTTTCCTCACAAACCCTGACTCCAACAGATTCCCAACACATTATACTTAGACCTGTTTTATAAATCAATACTTTTTCTAACATTCAAAGTTCATTCTTTACTACTTATATTTAAAGTAAAACTAGAGGGATAGTAAAGAACCTACACAAAATATTATATTTATATTTTAGAGGGATAAAATGCAAGTTTTTATGAGATAATAACAAACCTGTGTTGACTTTTATATGTAAATGAATGCAACTTGAGACCATACTTATAAATGAAATTAATCAGACCCATATGTGTAAAAATCATATTGTATCACTTATGTGAAAAACAGAACAAGTAAATAGGATCCTGAATGTACAACAGATATTTTGAACTTGGAAGAAACTATTCAAAAGAAAAAGACAAACTGTGATGGGGAAAGGGGAAAGGAAGAATGGGAAAAATAATACACACACACATTCACACACACACACACACACACACACACAAACAAGATAGTTAAGATAATTATACAGCTAGCTTCTATTTGTTGTTTGAAAAGAATGTTTTGTGCTAATATTGTTTAGACAAGATATCATGCCTATATCCTGCACTCTTAATAAATACTGGGAAGACAACAACTATTATAACTGTTCTACTAATCTGTTTTGGAACTCTGTCTTTTCCTCTTTAAAATAAAACATAAATAAACCTTTGTTTACTTTAAGTTCTTATATATCTCTGGAAAATAAATTGCATAGTTATTTACTGCTTTAAACTTGCAACAATTCAATATTGCTCAGCTAAATGATAATAAAAATATGACAAAAATATAAAATCTTCATTTTTTCTGATACTTTTCCACAGTTATATTAAATATCTCTATTCCTGTCATGGCAATCATTTAAGATTCTGACATAAAATATTTGAAAGACATATAAATCTTATACTTCAGCCAGGGTTTAGCTCAGCAGCTTAAGTGCCTGCTTGGCAAGCATGAGATTGTGAGTTCGATCCCCGGCACCAAAAAAAAAAAAAAGATATCTCATACTTTGTATCATTGGTTAGTACCTAATTAAGCAGAAAAATTTAAATTCAGTTTAAATGTTTAAAATCAAGTTAAAACAAGTTTAAGACACATTTAAAATCAAGTTTAAGACACATCAGATTTTACATCAGAAAATAAAGAAGTTGGCACATAAACCTTTAGCACTGCAGAAAAATAATTCATGTTTTACAGTGGTGAAAAGTGCAGAGTGATCATTCTGTGCAATTATACAGCTCCGGAAAGGCTTGATTTGGAAGAAGTATTATACCACCCCCCAAAAAAGCACCTTAAATAACTATGATTAATTTTTGCATTCTTCTTAGTATACTTAGGTTACGTGTACTCTCTGCTTTTGCTCTAAGTTCTGTACTGGGTGTCTCTGAGCTATAAGGAGAGTGAGTTCTACCCTGGGTCACTTCTGGAGGTTATTCCTATAAAAATGAAATTTATTCAAGTAAAGAAGAATTAATTTTTTTTAAAAAAGGTTTAATTAGACATGGGTCATATACAAGGCAGTGTGTAAAGCACTGTAGGGAAATAAAGGTAATAGTGGGCATACACTCACAATTTTCAATTGCTTCTCTTTCTTTTACCGCACTCTTCACTAATTTGATATGTTGGGTAGTTTTTCCCTCCATCTATTCCCAGTTGAATTTTCTTACAAAATGTCACTCAATTTTGGTGGGAGAAGAAAAGAATCTCATTTTACTACTCAAACCATATTTAGTGTAGGTCAAAAGCATTTTTATTTTGCCTCACTATAATCATACAAAATTATCTAGCTGTGCCTGCACACAATCAAAGATACTCAAAGACAATCATAAATTCATATGAAGAAGGGATTGGAACTTTTGTTAATCATTTGATTCATCAGCTGAATGGATAACAAGTTGAAACTGAGGTTGAGTTTAAACTATTTCTTCATGAAAGTTACAGATAGGAAAATTCGGAATCACTGACCTCTATATTTGATATTATAAAATGCTGTGGAAACTAGTTTCATATGATACATAATTTTTAATATAGGAAAAGATACTGACCTGACTACTTGATATGTAAAAAAAAAATTTCACTGCTATTTTTAACCCCATAGAATTCAAAAAAATGAGAAATTCTGTGTGACTAAATTAAATATAATTGTAGTAGCCAAATTCACTCTAGGTGTAGGAATAAATGAAGAAATAACTATAAAAGTGCTAGGTGCCAGGTGTGGCAGCACACTCCTTTAATCCCAGAATTTAGGAGGCTGAGACAGAAGGAATGTTGCAAGTTCAAGACCAACCTGGGCTACAAAATGAGCCCAAAGCCAGTCTGAACTGCACAGTAAGACCTTGTCTCAAAAAAAAAAAAAAAAAAAAAAAAAAAAAAAGAAAGAAAGAAAGAGAAAAAACTCAATACCTACAAAAGTGATACAGGTGTAGAATATATGCTTCCAAACACATTAAAAGTTACATTTCTTAAGAAAAACATTTATGAAGTCATGCATAAAAGCAAAAAGTCAAAATATAATGCATGTACACTTGCACACATTAAGGAATAATTACTAAATTGAAAAATATTGATTCAAAACTATGATACAGTCATCACACATTTATTCTAAATCTGATAGAAGTTATTAAAATAATAGTTGATTTAATTTTTTATGTAAGTTTTCATTGCTTTGTGGTAGTTTTATAATATACATTGAACGTGATGTTAGGCTAAAGTTCAATGGTGAAAATTTTCATACAGAATTCCAAATAACTAGGTTTTATGACTGAGTTTAGGAAGGAAGAGCCAAGTTACAATGCTATTTCTGCCTCATAAAATTTCCCATGTAGTTAAGTAAAGAATATTTATATGTAATTTATTATTATGGAAACATAAAGCTCATAAATCAACATAAAAATAGTAAATGCAAATTTGTAAGCAGATTAGGTGATGGTATATAAATTTAATGTTGGTATTATATATCAACTGAACTTGGTTGTAAAAAGCACATATTTTTTTCATTTCTCCTGTGACTATTTTCCATATATAATTTTAGAACTTTATCCCCAAACTAAATTTTATTTACATTGGAAAGTCTATGGAGTTGATTAAACTGCATAAATCTATAGGAAAATGTGTGTCAGTTGTTATGTGTGGCACTGATTATTTTTAAAACAACATGTTCTAGTTAAATGCTAATTTTTTGAGCCACCAAGTGTATTATTTTTTTGAATTGTAATGGTCATATTCTATAATTATAAGGAGGCTGTCACTGTGCTTGCACTATGGAAGCATGAAATGTCACAGCAACTGATTCTTTACAAAAATAGTTGCATAAAAATGTGCATAAAACCACTTGCAAAATTATAAAAGCATGCAGAGTATTAAATTTATCTGTAAATTTTTACTAATTATAAATTTTTAAAATCTATGGAGACCCAAATCAAAAATTAATGACTGGTGTATATCTCTAATTATTGTAGTAGTGACTGAAGCAATTTTATAATGAACATGGTTTATGTTTGGTATCTTGTTATTATCATGCAATGTTTTATAATGAGCTACAAATTTGAATATATGAAAGAGTGATCACAAATTCAGTATATGAGCTACCCTAGAAAGCACAGGTCATAAATGCAATTAGAGATTTAAAAGATGAGGCTTCAAAATGAGTTGTCATATAACTACTTTGTTGATAGTAAGACATCCTTGATGTCTTTCCCAGAGTAACTTACAGTATTTTACAAAGTTGCAATCCTCCTGTGAAGGCATGTTTTCCTCACTAAACTACAAATTCCTCATGAGTACTGTGGGTCTCTTTTATGTTTACATCTCTAGAGTGAATAACAACTGCTTGATGATATTTGTTTACTGACATAACAAGTGATTATCCGGCATAAGCCACTGTCTGGTAAGCCGAGATCCTCAATTCCATCACTGGTACAAAAAAAAAAAAGTGATTAGCTTATCAATACTAAAATTAGATGCTTTCTTAAGGATGTTCAACCCCACACAACTTATTATCAAAAGTTATCTGAAGATAATAGCAAAAAAAAATCCTTTAAGTCTGACTGTCACGCTCCTTTGAGAAACTTTTCAGTTTAATTTTGACTTTTCATATATGCAACATGAGATATTCTACTGCCTGAGGGAGATTCTGATTGTTTTGATACTCTGTATCTCCTAATCCAATAGAAGGAAAATGTCTGTCATGCAGATTTGCTTATCAGGAGGGAAGGACTTTCATCAGAATCCTTAGGGAAAGGAAAATTTTCAAAACCTGGGAAAGGGTTCACAGAGGCCATAAATTATACATGTAATAACAAGTAGGAGAAAACTTAGGATTCAGTAAAGCTTCACTGTAAGATTACATTTTTTTATTATTATATGCACTCTAATCTTTGGTGAGAGTTAGAAATATTTCAGAATAAAATATATTTTTAAGAATCTAGCCATCCTTTCTGCAGTCTCACCCACAAAACAATGGCGAAAAATGACATACAAACTCATAAAGATGTATCCCATGAAACCACGAAGCTGAGTGATAGAGGCTAAGGTAATTTTCATTCGCACAAAGCATTTTTTATTACTGCAGTTCAGAGTCCAAAAAATAAATAAATAAATAAAATGATCACAATTCTTGGGTAAGTTTCAGGGCCTGATATGTTCTGTCCTGGGGCAATCCCGTTTCATACATTCGCACATGCTGCATCTGGACTTTTATTTCTACTCACATTAACTTTGTTACAAATGTTTGAGAAAAGTAAATATCTTAAAATAACAAAGCTGAAATTAATCCACCAGCCTCAGTCATGCTATTTTTTATCCTACTTTATTCTGATATAAAAGCAATACAGACAAAACTGAGTTTTCCTAGCTACTCTTGGTCATTTTCCTCAACTCATTTTAGCTCTAGCTACCCTTACAACTTGATTTGACTAGTGCTGATGGTATCTTACAGTCTACAATAGTCTAGTCTAAAACTTCTATGTCTACTAAACACGCAACACTGCTTTTAAAATTTTAGCATACAAAACAAATTTATTTGTCCTAACAACTACTTGCTGCTATTCATTCCACTGTAGATGAAAAATTCTACAATGATCATACTTGTACAAGTTCTTCTGAATATGTGTATCAATTTTACCAAGACATAAAGGAGAATTTGTGGAAAAATAACCAGGTATGACATATTTCTATGGTATTCATTACAGACATTATAACAATTTATGTTCTCAGAGACAAAGCATGAGAGTTCTCCTTTTTTAGTACATCTTGTCATTATCAGCATTATTCATTTTTGACACCTAATAATTATGTATCACAGCTTCCCAGATATGTCTTCAGTTATTTTGGTAAGCTATAGTGTACAATTGGGACAGATTTAACAGAGGGGATCTTTACAGATTTATCCAAGACTAGATTAAATTTTAACACGTCTACCAATATATGTACTCAATGCTGTTCAAAACACTTTAAATATATCATTGCATTCAATTATTCCAGGCATACAGAATGTGAACTCTAAGAGTACAGAGATGTTTTTTCTGTTCTATTGACTGTTCTTACCTAAGAACTTAAAACAGTTCTGTTTCAGTCTAGGCAATCATAAAATAATTGTTAAATAAATAAGTACATAAACAAATAAATACCATAATTGTTAGCATTTTGAAGGAAGGATTTTAAAGAATTAGAAGTTATATTATTTCCCATATATTATAGGTCTGATAGGAAATGTCAGAATTATCAGTCCTAAGCAAACTTAAATCCATCCAAAAGACTTTCTCTATGTTCTTCATGCTCTATAGAGATAGAATCCACTATTTTATGTAAAAATGATATGCACTGTTAGAAAATGTAATGATTTTGTTTCTTAAAACTATTTTTGACAAATGTGTATTTTTATGGCATATAACAATCTTTTGAATATATATCTATTTTATGTACAATGACTAAGTCGAACTGATCAATAGATGCATTACCTCACATACTTACTTTTTTATGGTGAGAACACTTGAAATATGTTCTCTAATCAATTTTCAAATATACTATATATTGCTATTCATTATAGTCTCAGTGTTACAGATTTATCTCTTCAACTTATTCCTCCCAATATCTCTTCAATCTCCTCAAACTTCTGGACTACTGGTAACCAACATGCTTGTATGGATTTGACTTTTTAGAAAGATGTGATTCTTAGCTTTTAAAAATATGTATATTAATTTTTCACATCACATTTTCCGGTGTCACTTTGGATGCAAATGTTTTTACTGGTTAAAATTCTCCAACATGTTTTTAAAGTACCTATATCTATATCACCACAAACTTACAAGCTCATATACATGAATTCATGTTTTCAGATCTTTTATCTCAGCCCAGCTGAATAAGAAGAGGGGCACTTCTCCAGTCTAGAGAATTTTGCAAAGCTTCTGGTAAGGACTACCTTCTCTCACATAATACCCTTCCAGCTCTAACTAAAATCTTTGATAACTTGAAATGCTCAGGAGAATGTCCTAGGCTAAATAAGTACGTGAAAGAAGACTACATACCAAGGAAAAGTTTTCTTTCTAGTATTTTATCCAATCTATAAAGTGTTTGACAGAATTCACCATATTAAGAACTTTTATTCACTGTTTAAATACACGTTCTTATAGTACACTGTACACTGTTTAGATAAATATTCTTATAGTTAAGATGGTACCCCAAAATATCTAAATACAAATGAAGTTATGAGACTCACTTTAATTATATTTTTGTTGAAAATATTTGTCAATATATCTGGCTATTATAAATCATATGGTTTATCAATAATATAAATATTCCCATGGAATTTTGTGATCAAATCCTTTATAAAAATTGTATTTTATCATCCAGAGTTCTTATAAGTTAATACCTGGTGCAAATGAAAAATTTGGAAAATACTTGTTATGTTAATTCATAAATCTAAAATGCATATCCTTGGTGCTATTTATTATATCATGAAATTATTAAAGATTCTTCCATTTCTACAGCCAAGTAACCATACAAATATTCGAATCTGATTTTGCAGTCATAAAATGACTTCGTTATGATTTTGTATAGATTTAACTGATGAAACTCAAAAAACAGTCCTGCAAAATAACTATTGTTCATGCAGAGACCATCTCGAGTATATAAGTACTCCTATAAGTACATGGAGTAGTGTGTGATAAATTCCAGCCCACATGCCAAAACTACTTCTCAGTCATGTAAAAAAGGCACTAATTCAAAACTTAATTACAAACAGTGAAATAAATAATTTGGGGAAGCCACTCCAACAATTTTTGCATGAAAACCTGCATGCACATTTTCTGTGCCATCTCCACAATGATGGCACAGCCATATACCATCACATGAAAATGTTTCACAAAGACTGGGTGTGAGATATGGATGGCTGTGGAGCATTTTAACCACCACAGCAACACTCTTGATTTTAGCAAATGTCTTAGAAGATCTTTTCTGCAAATAATAGCTGGACTATCATAATGACAAAGACCTTATCTTCTTGGTACATGGAATCCTTTATTCAACCTAATCTAAGTTACCTTCATCGAGCTGATTCTTATCTTTGTATTGAGACATCTCAGTATGCCAGTCATACGCTTTATTTATTTATTTATTTATTTAGGAGGTAGAGTGGAGACAGCAAGGCAATACCTGTTTCATATTGTATTATTTTCACTTCTAGTAACCATTTAGTAACTACTTTTACTTGAACTGTCTTTGGTACCTAGAGATAGAGTTCTAAAATCTGGTAGTCTATGCTTCCTGTACTTTAATTTTTAGATGACTTACATTTCCTATAACAGTTCAAGACTGCAAACATCCCTGTGTACCCTGTGATCTTTCTACTGGCCAGCTTGCTATTTCTCAAACACACCAAGCATTTTCCCTTTTTTTTCTTCTCTAATTGTGGAATGGTTTTCTAATTTCTTCAATTGTAAGTTCAACAAATCAATTAAACAATTTTCTTTGTAGAAACACTTCCCTTAGTATCTTGTCACTGACCAACATTAACTATATATGATTTTGCCTCTGTAACTATTAAAATTTGTTTTATAAAATAAATTTTTGAATTTCTGAAACAAAATGTCTTTTCTTCATTTTCTATTCTCTTGAGTGCTGATTTGGACATAGTAAACATTCAATTCACTTTTTTCAAAATTAATTTTTATAGCATATGACTAAAATTTCATATTACAATGATACATTGATGTTGAAGTACTTTGTACCTTGATACCTTTAATCAAATAAAATTTCATTTATATGTATGTTGAAAGATATGTATAAGATACATGCTACATCAATATTCTTTTATCCTGATCCCTATTCCACAAAAATAACACTGATATTTAATAGTATTTAGTCTGTGTGCCATTAATTTAATATTTTAGTTTTGATAATACTATGAGATATTTAGTTGGCATGAAATTATTTTTAAAAACATTGAAAATCTACTTAATTTTGCTTTGTTGAATTATTTAGGTTATGATTCTGAAGGAAGCTACAGCTTATGTTAACTCTGAGGTCATAAACAAAGAGATCTTTGTTATTTATTTTTTGACACAAAATCGGGTTACTATATCAAGGTCACAGAACTTGGTGATGATGAATGCTAAATGTCATTTTCATAATTTAAATATTTTTCAAAATATTAATTCCAAGGCTGAATATTTTGAATAAAATTGTAAGACATAAACCCTGAAAAATTATTGTGTATACAGAAAAGGAGGCTATCCCTAGTATCAATACTAGTATTAATTTAGCAAATACCTGCTTATAGCCTTTAGAAACTCTAAAAGCAAGAAAATCAATTAGAAACAGATTAAAAATAATAGCTTAGACGGGAGTAGTAGCAGTAGATATGGGTAAAATTGGTCATATTTATGAGAAATTCAAGAAATTTTTATTTCCAATTATCTTTAACTTTCACTCTTGTCCAACTTCAAGTAACTTTCAAAGATACTTAGCCTTCAAAATTAACCAATGATCAAAAAAGTAAGAGAAATTCATCATCAGGAATAATGTATTTAATCAGATATTAGTGGTTGTTTAATTGTTCTTGTGATTTATTTCATTCCCTTCTTGTACTCATGCTTTTAGTTCACAATGAACCAATTCATACAACAGATCAAATAGGGTGCTGCATAAATTATTTTCTCTCCTGAGTTGTTCAATTTTTCCACATGAAAAACTAATATTGGGGGTTTCAGGCAGTACAGCAGGTTAGTAAAGAACAGTTTCTCAAACATTATCTCATCTCCTCTGTCTATAAATAGGACAGACTGATATGGCCTGGGGATATTCATAAAAGTCAAGTCATAATGGTTATTTAATAAAAATAATTTCAGAGAATGATAAATATACAAAATTTTGAGTGGGATGAGAAATAAATTCTGTATTCAGTGATGGGACAAAAAGTTGGAAACACATACATTTGGAACAGTTTTTATAACTACTATCAAAGAGATACTAACATTTCAAAAAACAAAATTAAACCAAAAAGAATTCATTTCAGACTAACTATAGAGAACTTGACTTGCCAAACACATTTTACTTTTGAAAATTAAGTTTTGCTTCATAGCTGAATACTATTTTTACACATAAAATTTATGATATATAATAAATAGATGAGCTGGGTATATTCCTTATGTTTTTCAAGAAAGAACTGATTATGCTGAGGTTTAGAGTTCTCCTTGGATAGCAGAAAGCAAAATAACTCAAATATGTCTTATAAAATATATATATTTGACTTTCATATCATGGTAAATTTAGTGAGGACATACACACAATCATAAAGCACCAATATAGATTTATTTTTAGAGTTCTGATAGATTTATAAATGACATTTGGTATAGAGGTATCTTTACTTCAAAAGCCAACAATGTTGAACAATTTAATACTTTTAAAATATGATTATAAGCAAACATATTACCACATGTGATTTATTTGTCAATTAATGACATAACATTACAAAGTACAAGAATAAAGATTGTAGATATTAATTTTAATTTACATTTTAATGTGAAGAATTGATACTCTAAGAATTCACAAGTTTTCATGACTATTTAAGAAAAAAATGGATATAGTTGCAGGATTCCTGTTCTTTACACTTATAAAAATCAAATAATTAAATGTTATTATTGACTTCTGAAAAGTCCAAAAAATTGAAATATTTAAAAACAGTTTGCAAGCATAATTTCCTCTAGGTAACTCACTGTGCAAATCCTCTGTGACTTAGCTTGTCAGTTGATCTGACAAAGAGATGAGTCAGAAGTCTGAATACAACCAACATTTCACTCTAAAAGACCATCCTTAGGGAGTACCAGAGAAATCATTTTCTGTTTGATATACTTGCAACCTTTTCTAAGAAAAATCTGCCCCTTTCCACAAGCCACCAGACTGTGATAGCCCTGATCATAGCAATGTGAACTGTGATTAGTCCATGTAAAAAGCAACCCATCTATTGCTTAGTTTATCATCTTTGACCTAGGACTTTCAGCCTGATGTTAAAAAGATCGATAGGCCCAGCTAAATTCTTTCTCATTTATTTTTGAGAAAATCCTGAAAGAGTCATCATGTGTCAGAACAGGTGTTGAAAAGATGTCATGCTACAAGTGAAAAAAAAAAAATGCAAATTTACACAGGGCAGAAAAGAGAGAACAGAGGAAGACTTTCAGGGTTTGGGGCAAATGTATTTAGCTAACTGTTCAACACCCATGTGCTCTTCTTTTTTCACTAATAAAATTCTGATTTTGTTTGTACAGTAGGTGGCTAGTCATAAAGGTTGAATTATTCAATAATGATATTAAAGGCTATTAATATTTTCTTCCATATATTTTTATGTTTTAAAGTTGATAACAGTAAAGAGAAACTAATTTAAAGTGACTCACTAGTATATATTTCCTTTTCATTAATGCGTCATGAAAAAAATACAAGGTTTCTGAAACTATTGTTTGGGATGGGACAGTGTACCTATGTGAAAGTCATGAATTTAACAGATTAGATTGAAGTACATCAGAAAATGTTTTTAAAATTCTGTTAAATATGTGTGATAAATTAATATTTTGTTTAAAAATAGTATTATAGCCCAGCAAAACTATTTCTCATAAAATTACAAAATAATAAAAATTAAAGAAGTGCATAATTTATCTTAAGGTCAAGATTATGTTTTAAGAAAATAAGAAAGTTCATCATTGCTGTTACAGTATGATAATTCAAATCTAAGGTATACTTTTGAGGTTATGATTGCATGAGTGTACTTTCACAAGCCTATGAAATTCGACACTAATTTGCTATGAGTTAATCATCTGAGCTTTGCGAAGACCTCAAACCCAAATGTTACCAATGTGCTTAGATGTTTGCACTTGTTTCCCTGACTCTTTAGTAGTATCACATTCCTATACTGGTTATTGAATTGTCATGCTGTGTCTCAAATAAGTGAATACTTTTCCCATTGATATATAGTTCCGAGTACAGGAAAAATGCCTGGAAAAGAAGAGTAATGAATAAAATGCTGATTTATTAAAGTCAGCAAAGACAGGTTCTATTTTCTCTTATGCTTTCCCAATAAGTAGAAGTTTCTTTCATGACAGTGTAAATTGTGGAATTTCAAAGGTTAGAAAACATGAGGTTCTTAATTCCAGAAGAGACTGCCGATGGCACAATTGCTTTAATATAGTCACATTTTACTCCTAAAACACTGTTTAATGAAAGCCTCTCATATTATATGAGTTTTGTTTACTATTATACTGCTTCCAGAAATTGCCAGCATAAACACACAAACTCAAAGATCAAAAAAGCATACCAGATACAGCGAGGAAATCATCAATGCTTGTAATATCATCCACTGCTTCAGTGAGAACATGTATGTAATTCTCCCACGTGCGCTTGTACATTTCCATGGTGTTTTTCACCACTTGACTTTTGGGTCTTGCAGCCAAAGCAAATGCAGCATTAATAATCTGTAAAGATGTAGAAAATTTACACAGTGAATTCTTTGTAAACATTTACCAATGTGTAGATGCCAAGTATTATTTCTTCAAAATGTTAAATACATAAATTCTTAATAACAGGGTTAAATGGTAAAATGCCTCTATTCTCTTTGCTTTTGGTAATAATTTTATTTTCAGCAATAACTTAATTTTAAAACTATTTATTAAATATTACTACCAAAGAACTGCAGAAGATACAAAGATAATTGGTGTCTTGCCTTTAAGAGCTTGAATATTACCCAAAGAGAAAGGATAACATACAACTATAACTTCATTCCATATATTGTAAATACCATAAGAACAAATAATAGTCAACAGACAATAACGAGCAGAGAGATTATTTTTAACAGATGTGCTAAGGAAACAAATTAGGGAAAAGTAACATTTTCACTGAGTATCAGGATTCACAATGAGTAATTAGGTAGATAGTGAATGCACTCAATATGCAAATCACTAAAATAACATCTTTGATTTATTTGAGGGCTTGTAGATATTTCACTATTAAGTTTCATATATTCATTCCTTTATTCATTCCAGATTTCAATTATATACCAAGTATCTTTTATCTAACAAATACTTTCCTTAGGTTTTAGGAATATGGCAATGAATAACACCAAAAGAAGAAAAAGATCATTATCTTCCCGGAGTTATTATTCCAGACAGGGATATAGGCAATTATCAAGTCTAGCAGGGGTAATACAAAGTTTGTGAAATGGTTGTGAGACACTAAGAATGAAATACAGAGTAGAAAAGAAAAGTAAAAATTAAGGTGGTAGAAAGGGAGGTTTACAATTTTAGAAAGGCCCTGTATTTAAGCACATTTGAATAAAATCATAGATGAGAAAGAGTCTTGGGACAGAGCAGTTGAAAGGTTTAAGAAAGTACAAAAATAGGAACTTCTGTGGTAATGATAAAGTGTTTCATCTGGAACCTGGGTATAGGAAAGAAATCAGCAGGAGCTCTTGACTGTCCTGTTCAGGACTGTGGCCTTATTTGGATGGTGCTGGAAAGTCATGTTGAATTTAGGACAGTTTGCTCAGAACTACTAATTTCTCAGCAAACATAGAAGTCTATTGCAAAAGATTGTAAGAATGAGAAGGAGCCTAAACTGTAATAGTGGAGGTAATGCAAATAGCTTCACAGGATTTTTCAACTAATTAAAGGAGGAGGTAGCTAGGTTAAAAATTATCAGCATAACTACCATGTAGCCAATAACAAAATTACAGAAAACAATAAACACAAGAAAATAAAAGTGAATAGTAGATTATAAAACATTATACTTCATAAGTTGCTACTTCTTCATATGAAGTACATGTGAAAATGCTATAAATAATGATTAAACTGTCTCTTTGGGTAGTGGCTTTTCAAACAGTTTTAATAAATTTTTCAGATTTTCTAGTATGTTTTTTGCATAGCAGAATAAATGAAGTTACTCTTCAAAGAAAGAGGATTAATTTTTTTTTCAAAAGTAAAGGAGAAAATGGTTGCAGTATCATTTAAAAAGGGCAAATCCACAAGTTAGAGTCAAATTTATAGAGGCCAACATATGTAATTGTTTTAGATGACACAGGTGATGGACAAGTGTTAGGTGTTAACTATCCTATAGTAAATGTTGACATAGGAATAATTATCTGCTTTACATCAAAATACAAGGTGTAAAACAAGGATGTGTATTTTTTTAAAATTTTCATCATTTGCATTTCATTTGTTCAGGTCTTAAGGCAAACAGAGACTGAGTGGCTATTCTAAGATACCATCACTGTTTCTATCCTAAAACTGCCTATAGTCTAGTGTGAAAATCAGACCAAATGTAGGCAATTATAACTGATCAATGGTGCTGATTAATATATTTGGAGCAACTGTAGTCCTTATCAAAACAGATTCCTGAGCCACACTCTTGGAATTTATGATTCAGTTGACCTAAGATGGGGCTTGAGAGCTGGCTTTTCTAAGAATTTCCAGACTACTGACCTGGGAATCATACTCAGTACTTCTATGAAGTACAATGGTAAATCTATAAGATAAGGCCATATCAAGGGGCCTCAAACACATGGAAAAAGCCACTCCCCTTCACAATGAGTGCTGTCACAAAGATGTAAAATCTGAAAACCAAGTAGAAAATATAGAAATAGTGATGATATTTTCTTTGGAAGAGACAGCAACGATATGTGCATAGAAGTAGGAACAAGATAGAGCCCAATCCCACCTCCTAGAGAATACTGAGTTGGAGGAGACGAAGATAGAACTGTAAAAAACCTAAGATGAAAATGAAAAGATGGAGGAGACAAGAAAATATCTATGGAGAAATATCAAGAGGAGGTGATAAATATAAGTAATCTTAAAGGGAAACTGTAAAAATTAGCATATTAAAGGTCATAATGTGAAAATCTTTTCAAACAGTGAAGTACTACAGGAGAGTCAACAATAATGAGGTCTGAAAAAGTGGGTTTTGAATTTGGAAAATGGAGTCACTGGTATAACTCAGTGGATATAGTGGTATTCAGATTTCATCTAATTTAGTTGAAAAAATAAAAGGGCATTTTTACTCAGCAACCTAAAGACTGCATCTTACTTAAATGGATTTTAAGAAATTATTAGAAGTGAAGGGAGAAATTAGTTCGCTAAAATATTATGTTGATATTCTCCTTTTTAAATTTCTTCTTAATGAAAGAAGAACATCTTAAATTTTAAGGAAAATACACACTAAGTTTAGAAATAGCTACTGTACAATGTTCCTTGCATTCAGTTTTAGAGTTTTATTAGCCTATTAACTCACAATGTACCTTTGTGTTCACCACAAAATCTCTAGTCTCTGGTGTTTCATTGTTCCTTCAAGTGGACAACTGTGTAAACATGTGGTGATGCTGAAATTATACCTTCACAGTCAGGCGTACCTTTAAAGTGCTGGTGCAGAATCCTCAGTGGAGATATGAAGTCATGTTCATAAGACAGACTATATTTTCTAAGAACATGTTCAGTTCTGCTGCTGAGCCAGTTTACCTGATTCAATACTCCACTCCACTAAAACATGCTGTCCTACTTTACTCTCCTGACACTGAGTTTAAATATAAAGCAGACAAAATACCCAAGATGCACTACTGCTTTTTAATGCAGAAGAAATCTTCATTGCAATGTCATACTTCTAGCACTTCAATTATATAACTGGAGAAAAAAATGACCATCCTTTTTCAAGCATAACTAAAAAGTTTTTAAATGAATTAGTTTACTTTCCTGGGCATTTTTTTCGTTAGATTATGGTTGAGATGAGAACATATTAGAAATAATTTGGACTTTGTCAATTACCTATTTGGTTAAAATTCAACACTTTATTTATATCTTGATTATTTCAATAACATAATAGTTTCTTCCAGTTTCTTCTTCTGCAAGTCACTCTCCTTACTCTAAACACATTTGTTTTCCTGTTCCACATTTTATTTCCTGTTGTTCCACATTTTATTTCCTCAAGAAATCATGCCTCATCATTCTTGCCAATAACTTTTGACACAGTCTTAGTTGAGTAAAGACAAAATCCAAATTCCTTTTCACTGAAATCCTCCATGGGTCAATCCTTACCTACAGGTCAGTCTACTAAATAATCTCCTTCGTTGCAGCTTATATTCCACTCATAATATCTTCACCTCTGTTCCCTGACTATGTTCTGCATTGTCCTATCTCTGTGACTTTGCTGTTATTACTGAATTTGACTTAATGCCCTTGTTCAGGTCCTTTCCCTACTCTAATGCATCAAAAGAAATAATTTCTATATCTAAAAACTGAATGTCACCATATACTATGACACAATCCCACATCCAAAACCAAGAAAACTATAGTCTTCTCATTTATGCTTTAAAAGTACTCTGTCCATATAACTAAATAGTAGTTATTTTATTGCCTCATATTTAAACATGTATGCCCTTGGAACCCCTTCACACAAGAGACTATGTGTTATTCATCTTTGTTTCTTATTAAAGATACAAATCATAGAAACTTCTCTATTCATAAACCATAAAAAAGTCGACAAGAAGGAGGAACAAGCCTCTTTCCTTCACTTATACTGCATGCGGGCTACCTGCCCCAGGGAAGGCGCAGCACTCACACTGACAATTCCAGCACTAAACTATGTACCAATCACAAACTCCACACTCAGCCTTTTTGAAAGGCCCACTGCTCAAGATGGCATGAAGCTTTGGAAGAGCATCCAGATTCAAACCATAATAGTCACAGAGTATGATTTCAGGTTAAGCTGCTTTAATCTCTCTTGAAATTTTGAACTATAATTGATGAAAAAATCATTAACTAGAACTGGAGGTTAAAGCTGAAAATAAACAGAGAGAAACCATCTAGTAAAATCAGAGCTACAGTGGGCTGATAAAGCTAAAGCTATGATAGACTCAAAGGAAGGCAAAGTTGTAAGTAAAAAGAAACTATGAGTAAATGAAAAGTATGAGGTAAAGAAAAGAGTGTAAAATAAAATAACCTACCAGATGGCAGGAAGAGAATGGAAAGCATGTATGAATCAAAAACACTAAAATGGGGAAAATGATATGCAGATGAGAATAATAACTAAGAGCTGTTTTTGAGAGGATCCAATTTTGGTTTAAAAATCTACATACATAACAACAACAATAATAAATACTAACACTCAAAGTTCTTACTTTATATTGAAAACTGTCCTGAGCACTTTCTACACATTAAGGCCTCTAATTTTTACAAAACCATGATGAGGTAAATTCTATAATTACACCCATTTTCAAAGTCATCTAGTTACTAGGAAAAAGATTGCCCTGACCTAATGGGAATACATGCTCCTAAAATATGAAACTAAGTTCTAGTAATTCTATAACAATTTATGATGCCAAAAGTCTATCATCCTTAACACCTAAAGGTTCTATTGAAGGAAACATTGCAGTACCTGGTTTGAAGTTAAAAAATTGTGTGTGTGTGTGTGTGTGTGTGTGTGTGTGTGTGTGGTGAGAAATACACATAAAATTGATTGTATTAACCATCTAGAAATATAAAATTTAGTGGTATTAAGTACATGCACATTGTTGTGCAAATGTTACCATTATCCACCTCCAGAACATTTTTGTCTTCTCAAATGAAAATTCTACATCCATTAAACAATAACTTTCTATTCCTCCTTTATGCTAACACCTAGTAATCTCTATTATACTTTACAATCTACAATTTCAATTAATCTAGCAACTTCATCTAAGTGGAACTATAGAATATTTATTATTTGGGACATATTTCACATAACATAATGTTTTAAAGGTTCACCCATGATGCAGAATGAATCAAATTAATTAATTTTAAGTCTAATACTCTACTGCACATACATGCTACATTTTGCTAATTGATTCATGTGTCTTTTTGCTTATCAGTCGAATACCATGGACATTTGGATTGTTTCCACCTTTCAGCTATTGTTAGTAATGTTATTATGACCATCGGTGTTCTAATATCTGCTCAGCTAAAGTTTTCAGTTATTTTTGCTATACACTCAGAAAGGCATCACTGTATTACATGATGCATTAGTCAGATTTCTTTGATGAAACACAATAGCTCACAGTAACAATTTAAAGGAGGAGAGGTTTAAAACTTGGCACACAGTTTCAGGGGATTCAGTCCATTGGGAAAAACTTCATGACAGAAGGACAAGCCAGAACAAAGTTTCTCAGTACATAATGGCCAGGAAATAGAGCAAGGCAACAATGCCAGAAAGGAAGGGGTCAGGAGACCCCATATACCTAAAATTGATACCTCCATCAGGTGCCCAAACATATCGAGAAGTGTGATTTAAGTGTGATTTACTAATCCCTAAGCAAATCCTAAGCCAATCAGGTTGACAACATTAAGGTTAACTACCACATATAGTTATTTTTAATTTAATATTATGTTGAATTTTCATACAGTTTACCAAGGTTGCTGCACCATTTTGCAATCCTACCTACTTATGCACAAGTATTCCTATTTCACCATGTTCTGGTCAACACTTGCTACTTTTAGCATCAAATAAAATAGATTATTTTTAATATATCATACACTCATTTGTCTTAGGAAACCCTCAAAAATATAAACTAGATTCAGAATATTTAAGATTGTCAAACTGCCTTAAAATTTCTGTTAGTTTTTCTCCAGGTACAGACAAGTTTATATTTCTGAGCTTCTCCTTCGTATGGAACTTCTCTAATACTCCAGGAGAGCCCTAAATATGTGTTCACTCTAGAAAACTTTGTCATAAGTGTTTTGAGAGGCAACTTCGGGGGAAATTGAGTTGACAATGCATTTCATTTGGGTTTATTAATTTGTGTACTACACAGTCATCTGTCTGAATATCAGTTCACTTATACTCATGGTGCTGATATCATGTGATGAAACTTTTGCCTCTCCAAATTATTTATGCTCTCCTCCCTCAGCCTTTTTACAAATTATTCCATAAAAATGACATTACAAAATACATTGTTATCTTAGAGGTGGTCAGTACTGAGAAGGGAGAGAAAGAAAGAGAGTTGGAGGGAGAGATACATAAGGGAGAGAAAGAAGAAAAAAGAGAATGGAAGAGACAAAAAGCAAGGGAAAAGTTATTTCATCATGTACATTTAGTAGATAACACACAAATATAATTTCGTTGATTTTGTGATATTTTTCAGAATTTTTAAGTTGGTAGTTTCTTGTAATTAATTTCTATGTCTTACTCAAATATTCATTCTTTCTTAAAAAGAGCCTCAAAATTCTTTGAGTTTGTATCTCACAGACTGGCCTGCTGCAGCCAGTGTGTTTTTCATAAAAACTATCTTCTGATATGAAACAATGAACACAGAATGTACTACAATATCTTACCAGAACTCTACCTTGATAACAATATATCTTTGCTTCTTTGAAAATAGTTCCAGAAAAATAGTTTTTAATGTTTATAATATTTAAAACATTGAAAGATGACTTCTGCTACTCTCTTTTTGATGTGGTATTAGTTTACTTCAATTTTTTTAACATTAAAATATGGTTGTGAAGGAAGGAGTGGTGTAGAGAATGATAAGAAAGGTATTATTGAGGGCTTGCAATGTGCCAGGCATGTTTTTTAAGTACTTGATATGGATGAATATTTTTTAAGCTACTGAGTTTCTATCAGTATCCTCCGATTGCTGCTGAGACAATGGAGATACAAGAAGACGAGAATTTACAGTTTCAGGTGCATAAATGTATTCAATGGAAGCCCAGGGTCTTAAATTAATTTCACTTTACTACTAACTGACTTTATGTATAAAACAATCATGTTGACTTCCTCCAGGATTCATTTTCTCAGAAGTTAGAGATATGTACTTTGGACTGGAATTGGAGGTGTACTATAAAAATTAGACAATCTCATGGAATTTCCTTTAGATTTTAACATTCACTTTAGTTTTCTTTTTTTTTTTTTTTTTTGTACTGGGGATTAAACTCATGACTGCATGCTTACAAGGCAGGAGTTTATGCTGCTGAGCTAAATCCCCAGCCCCTTGACGTTCACTTTAATACTGTCATCTGATATATGTATTTGCCTCTCTTGAAAGATTTCTAAAACAATTACTTAAAAATTGGAAATAAATCTATGTAATTTAATTTTTCCCAGAGATAGTTCAATGCTGGCATTGATACAAATAATCTTAAAAATTTAGTTAATATAACAAAAGCACTTTGTGGATTAAAAAGATGAGTTATGTGTAGCACATAGAGGTCTGATTACCTCAGTGTCATGGCCTGTAGGAGAAATTAAAATAACTAGATCTATGTTGTCCCAAATACATCAAACCTTATAAGTGAAGTGAATTTATATGTCATCTGCTTTAATGAGTAATACCATAATGATTTTGGAATTCTAACAATCCTGGTATGGATCAAATTCAGAGTTCTGATTCTGTGCATTCTTTTCTTAGTTGTATGAATGCTGGTTTATTGCCAAATGTCTCTTAGTTTGTATGCCAGTCTTTCCATAATTTTTCAGTTTCGATTTTGTATTTTGCCTTCTTTCATATTATACTTCATTTATGGAGAATTGCCCTTATATTTAAATTTAAGGTAAACATAGTTTCTCACCATAAATCACCATCATCACAACTTTAGGTTAAATGATAATTCTAGAGACAAGAAAGGGGGTGACAGTAAGGAGACATAATTTGCCTTGGACTCAGGGCTTACAGACAATTAATGAAACTCCATTCTACCCTGGCCTCATTATCTTGTAATCTCCTTACTCTATGAAGAGATAATCTTGAATGATAAGATTATTCACACTAAAACTTCTCACAATCTTTAAGGTGCTTTTGGATACACATAGACAAAAACACAGTAAACTAACCCAAGGATTAAATTTATTTTTTAAATAGTGTAGAGCAAAGTTTATTTCATGGCAAAATGGCTTTCCTTTATATATTCTAGCATAAATTTTCATATTTCATAATCCATATTGTCATAGAAAAAGGGAAAAATCATATCTAGCGTTATGATAGAAAATTTAACATATAGAAAAAACTGAGTATCATAAAAGGTTTATACAAAGTGATCATTCCATACATGACAATAAAATGTTTTATTTCTGCTGAACTTACTAAACATGAAAATAGGGCAATCTATTAAATACATAGGTGAATGAGAAAGAATATCAAATAAATTGTTTAGTGTATAACAAAATTTTCAACAAGTAGGTTTTACAGACAAATTATAATGAAATTTTTTGTGAGTTCCACATTTTAATCCAGCTCCATTATTTGGCAATTCTATGCTGCTTTATACAAACTGTTTACTTTCTAAGTTTCAATTTCTCAATTTTCAATGGTCATAAAATGCTTATTACACAGGTTGTTAGAAGAATTAAATTAGCTAAACAAATTAAT
The DNA here is from genome assembly GCA_004027455.1 of Hydrochoerus hydrochaeris. Taxonomy (NCBI): domain Eukaryota; kingdom Metazoa; phylum Chordata; class Mammalia; order Rodentia; family Hydrochaeridae; genus Hydrochoerus; species Hydrochoerus hydrochaeris. Next base: position 101,697 of record PVLA01006808.1, read on the forward strand.
TACTACTCACCAAACAGAGTAAAAGTTTCCAGAAGTACTAACAGTGATAGCTTGTTAAATAATATAAAAATGTTTTAGGGATTTAAAAGAACCCAAACACTATTTACACAAGTATACACACACAGAATTTATAATTTTGTTAGATTCAAAAATCACTTTGATATCCAATTAGAAGCACTTAAATAAATAGAAAGGGCCATGTTGGAACTTAGGGTGCTGGGAAACCAAGCAGCCAGCTTGCTGCCCTGGTTAAGTGGCTGTGGCCTGGCAAGCTGCGGCCGCCCCAGGGCGAGAGCCATCAGCATCTCCTGAGATCCACCCCATGTTTCAACTTAGGGTACTAGTAAACCAAGCAGCCATGTTGCCTCCCTGTTAAGTGGCTATGGTCTAGCAAACCATGGTTGCCCTTGGGGAAGAAGTATCAGCGTCTCCTGAGATCCGTGGCATGTTGCAATTTAGGGTGCTGGGAAACCAAGCAACCAGCTCACCATCTCTTGCAAGGTTGACTATATGCAATATAACAAATAATGGGGATTTCCTTCTATCATCTCTTTGAAGGCAAATATTTTTATCACTGTTTTGCTTTGTTCTGATTAATGGCATTGCTCTATTCAATATTCTGTTTTGATAAGTTCTATAATGTTCTTTGTTTCCTTTGATTTTGCTATACATCATTGAAAGAACAATTATTGTGAAGAAAACGAGATATACTATGGTACCTATTACTGTCATCCCGGTAACCTGATGTGAAGTTCTGCACCAATTTCACTATACTGTCTCAACTGGCTTTGTTCCGTCTTATTCTGTTGTATTTTACAACCTTCAAAATAAAAAAAAGTTTGCATTTTTTTAAAAAAAGGAAAGAAAAACAATCTACAAAAGTGCTTAAATAGAGGAATCTTATCATAAAAAGGAGTCATGCAAAAAAACAATGATTTCCAATGATGAAAAGAACACAAGCAATATAAGTTTTATTGGCCCCATTTTATAATCTGCCACTCAACGACTTAATAAGTTTAGATTATGGAGTGGAAGAATTTATATCTTCCAAATCCTTTGATTTCAAATGTATGAATTAAAAATGAATTTGTCATCTTTCCAAAATCCCAATTTTTTTAAAAGGAAGATTTTATGTCTGAAATATCTCTAAAAATCTTCTTCTAAAGAACCACCCAGTTTCATACATACATTAGGGGAAAACATAAACTATTTATTAATTCTCAAAATGTGTTTCATAATAATATGGCAAAGATAAAAAGGAATAAAAAAGTTTATGCAATGTATGAATGTTATGGATTGTATATTTTTTCTTCATAGTTTTAGAATTTCTAAAATTTTAATTTTGGTTTTAGCATTACAAAGAATTCATTTAATTTTAGAAAATTTACCTTTATTAACTCTAAAAGAACATTTGCTATTTAATTATTATTTATTTAAGGTAGAAAATAAGACAGCACTGAGTCCGAAAATTTTTATTTTAAATGTTATAATGTAAAAAAATCACACATAAATATTCAGTAAAGGACAATATATGAAATCTAGATTACACAAGCATATGAGTATTAAAAAAGGACAGTATGTATATAATACATGAAATCTAAATTACATTTGCAATATTTCTATTGCAAAGATATGAAAAAGATATACATACAGCATATAAACTGAGTTAAAATAGAAATGATCATCCTTTCCTACACTGTTCTTGTTCTCTTGCAGTCTCTGTTCCTAATGGATTCCTAGAAAAACATTTCCTTCATGTCTTTGACCTACTGGTCTAACTTCTAAGAGGCAGGATCCATCACCATAAACCCACTCTACCAGCCAACATCTCTCAGAGAGACAACTAAAATAGCCGTACTTCTTCTCCTAGTCACTCTCTGCAAAGAAATATTTTCAAATCAATAATCTCTTAATCTTTGTCTCCCCTTTTATGTTAAGGTTCATCTCCCTCTTTTATGTTAAACCAAAGTACTTACTTAAGTACTTAGTACCTAAATCTAAAGACTTGAAATATTTGACACTTAAATATCCCTCTACTACTATATCCTTTCAGTCTTCTTAATTTTCTCCCTTTTTTGTGTAGAATGTTCACTTACAATGTTCTGTCCCATTTTAAGCATCAGTTCCTAATGTCAGCTTTATCAAATCTAGGCCAGGTTCTTTAACTGTTCTCATGAAACAATGTTCTTTTCCTTTGAGCATTTATCTCATTGTTTCCTGGAATGAGCATTAGAGAGATTCTTTGATTAATGTCTGATTCTCTCTTTCCTCTATTACCAAAAAAAGCAGGAATCTTAACATTATTGCCTCAGGGTATGTGGAAAGGGTCAAACTGAAACCCCTTTGCCTTGTAAACAGGGATCTAGCCAAAGGTTTCAAGTAACCAAGTGCATCACTAAAAGGAACTCACACTATTATTGCTTAAAATATGTTGACAGAAAAATAAGGACATTACTAACGTGCATATTGATTAGAGAAGGTATTAATCAAATCTTATTATACTACTTGAAAAATTATTTCAAGCTGAAGAGCATTTTCAAAGGGCTGAATCCCCCGAAATTTTCTGCACATATTTTCTGTGCTCAATAATGTAGTGAGACTGGAGTTAGAGAAACATAAACATTAGGGTATTATTTCCTCATTAAATTGTCACACTCAAAATATGGCCAGATCTTAGTTATTCAGATTTTAATTATTTGATTTTGCCAGCTAGAGGTCAGGACAATAAAATAAGAAATTATCTAAGCTGTAAAACACATTCACAAATCCTATAGCAATTTTACCATACATTTAGTGTAAGAAAGAATTCTACATCTATTTAACTTATCTTGAGACAAATTAAACATTTTTAATACAAATGTATGGTGGAACAATAAAAATAAAGTATAAAAATAAACTCCAATATTCAGTTGAGATATATATATATATATTATATATATATAAAATCTATCTGTACATATATATAAAATCACACACACACACACACAAATGAGAAATTTTAAATTTCCCATGAATGGAATAGCATTGTCTTTCTCAAATCACAAGCTTTTTTCTAAAGTTTGCCTTTGTATCCCCTTCCTCATTCTATCAAATTAGGAATATAATATACATCACATAAAATTGTATAGTAGATTATAATGTCTATAATTCATAGTAATATATTAAATTATTTCATTTTTTGAATAGTAAAGGGCATTGGAGTGATTTAAAATTTAAATATGCTATACTAATTTAAGTTACTAAATCAAAATAAATTCTCTGATATTGTAGGCAATAGGACCGAGTTTAAAGAGAATTTCTTTTCATTTTTGAAATAGAAGAAAAAGAAACACATTTTCTTATCAAATAATTGCCACCATTAACTATTTAAAATTTATTCTACACTGGAGAAATATCTATTTGGGGCATAGCATAGTATAAAAGTTCTGGATGTTGATTTCATTCTGCAGGACCTGGAGTATGTAATTGCTGAAGCATATTCACTGGTGCATGCAAAGTACCACAGTGATGCACTATTTATTGTAATCAGTACACATTAAAGAAGCATGACCTGTATTCGAATAACAAGGATTCGCTTTGTAAATACAATTCTTAAGAGGAAAAAGTATTAATTTTCATTTACAAAATGAGTCAGTTGGTTTCCAAAAGTCATAGTCATCAAACAATATAAATACTACACACTCAAAAAAAGTTCCCTTCATCTGAGTGCAGACTTCATTGTTTTTGAAATGTTACTGAATTTGTACTAAAACAGCTTAAGCCATAACATACATGGTTGAAAATAAATAGGACCATGGTTTTAATTACAGATTTGATCCACTAGTCTATGTATAGAGTCCAAGAATAAAGTACTACAGTTTCCTGGGAGTTGGACTACGTAAATTAGATGAGAAGCGGGACACTATGCTATGAAGAGGAGGGAATTCTCTCTGGGGAAATACACATGACAAAGCTGCAATGGCTTTTAGCAGCTGGTAGGGTCTATTTGAAGAGCTGATGTCATTTTACGTAATGAATTAGGAAGAACTGGATTCTCTCCATAATGCAGGCCACGTCTAATTTCCATGATGGCTGTGTTTTTTGAAATAACAGATACTAAAGCTTCCTGTAGTTTTCTAGTCTCATTTTCAGGTCTTGTGGTGAGAGATGGGGAGGGAGGAGTCTACACTGATGCATAGTCATCTGAGGCCACAGCAGCAGTGAAAGACTTGAGGGACAATCACCATATAAAACTCGCAGAATTATCATCAGTTGAATATGAGAGAGGAAATTATGAAGGATCTAAGGACAGTTGTCAAGTTTCTGGTGTGAATGACAAAATTGATGATAGGAATAAAGAACATAGAAGGTATAACTTTGGTGAAAAAAGTTGTAAATTGAGTTTTAGACATGTCAAAATTGAAAAATTAAGATATTATAACAATTTTGTGTAGAAATATATTTCAGAAACAAAATCTAGCCCAGAAAAATAGATTTGTTGGGGTCAGCACCATATCAAGATATACACTGTACTTGAAGATCAGGGAGAGACTGAGTACCAAACATTGAATTGTTGTGAAAGATAATTCTAATATTAAATACTATGGGCATAAAAAAGTATATAAAAGGAAATATTCAGAAATGTAGGTTAGTAAAAATTTCAAATAGAAGATAGTACTCAATTGGATCAAATTCTAGAAATTAGTAGAATAAAACAAGCATAATTAAGCACTTACACAGAGACTAGCGCCTTTAACAAAAAGTTAATTATAGCCTCTGATAGACATCTGAAGGTAATAAGATAAGAAAAAAGTGACAGATTTTTTTAGCTAAATCTAAATTTATGTAATAGGCATGTATTTTTGTTTATTGCATTGAATTATAAATTTATTTCCTCCCTCTTCTTGTCTCTTAATACATAGTTGAGTAATTTATTTGTGATAAGTTATTAAAGTGACATTTGCACAATGAAAAGTTCATTATTTCAGGTCAACTTTGAAACAGAATGCAGAAGCCTGAGGTTAAATAAAGAGAATTTTATGTTGAACATAGTTTTTATCAAAAAGACTTACATCAAATTTAAAACTATGTATGAGTCTTTTGTTTCTTTTACAGAAGTTGTTTCCATTTTCCAAATAACTACAGTGGTTCCTTCAGTCTGACAAATGGTTATGAAAACAAATTTAGTGCACATGGAAAATGTATCAGTAAGCTCCTAAATAAAAAGTGATCATTTGTTTAAATCATAGAAACTATCAACAACTCTCACAGAGAATGGGATTGTACCCAGTCACAAAGACTATACATCTTTGTGCCAGGGGGCACACAGTTCACCTACACACATGGTTCATTTTCCCAAATGCAGAGACAAGACTCTAATTACAAAAACATACTCAACACCACAACTTCATTCATTCACTTTGGGAAGTTCTCCACAGAAACTTGATTTTCTTTCTTCTCTTTCTTTCTTTCTTTCTTTCTTTCTTTCTTTCTTTCTTTCTTTCTTTCTTTCTTTCTTTCTTAGTTTATCTATGTTTATGTGGAGATAAACTCAAGGCAAAGTTTTACATTCGCACACTTTTCCCTTCCCACAGTACACAAGAATAATGTCGTCTCTATTATATTATTAAAATTAACAAAAGGTTTAATAGGTTAATATTATCAGAGAAAAAAAAAGAATGCCATCTTTCTTAGGTATTTCTCTGAGAACATTTACCAAAATGAAAGAGCAAAACATGTAAATCATGTTTTTGTATGACTTAGGGCATATTACCACTCTGCTAGATGTTATAAATAGTGAGTGTAAAGATCTGGTGGGATACATAGTCCTGGGCATCAAATCTAGGGCCTTATACATATTAGCCAGTGCTTTACCACTGAACTATATCTAGAGATTATATCTTCACCTTACATAGTATACACGATTTTCATAGTCTATCCACATAAGAGTACAAACAAACCCATGGGTCTCATTGCCTCAAGATAGCCAGTTTCTCACTAAATACTATATAAAGACACAACTTTTTATTTTCCTTTTCCCTCTCTCCTCATTCAATTTATTTGAATAAAAGAGGAGGTTTAAGTAGTCTTCAATTCAGCAATCAATGATGTATCTTTAACATAAAAATTGACAGATACATCATTGATCTATCTTTAACATAAAAATCAACAGAAACCTATGCTCAGAGCAGTAACTCTTAAAAAAAATATGGTAAATTGGCTTCACTGGACTTTGCATCTGCACACTTGCTTTTTCTGAGGAAGCTGTTTCCTGCACTAACATACTTAGAAATCTGCTGTTTGGAGCTGGTAAATGTAGTCATTTTGGGCCTGTGGACTTTGAACGTCAGTAACCCTTCCTGTACACATTTAATGACAGAGTACTATTGTAAACAACATAAGCACAAAAGTGCTTGATTTTCTGACAGTTCATCCTGAGTGTTTCTAGACCCTCTTGAATCAAGCTCTTGACAATTTACTGATAAGCTATTTAAATAATTACAAAAGGTCACTTGTATATTGAACTGGAGAGATTAACCACTGGAAACTAGAAAAACTGCTGATTTTAGCTAGTATGTTGACAAGAGCTACTGAGGATCTAAATAGGAGATAAATGTCTTCTGGCACAATATTGTCCTTCTGTAAACAAATTTCGTCTTAGAGTCTAGCTGGGTAGAAAAAGAGAATTTTTAAAGACAGTAAGTATTCTAAATTTAAATATTTTGTCATTTTTTTAAAAAAAACTTTTCCAGCTCTAACATTTTCCCAATTTATCCGTTTTATCTGTTTACATGTTAAATCTATGTTATGCTTGTCATAGAACATTTGTTCCAATAAGATGACGTATTTAAAACTAATACTGTTCTTGCTATTGCTGCAACTGTGAATATATTACCTGGTAGAGTTGTTTAAAACCTTGTTTCTCACAATGTCCCTTGTGTACATCAGCAGCAGCACCTGAGGGCTTCTTACACACATCTAATCTCAGGCCCCAACACAGACCTACTGAGTCAGAAGGTGCGTTTTAACAAGATCCCTAGGTTATTCATAGATGCATTGAAAATTCAAAAACACTAGGTTAAGGGATTAAAATGATTTAGGTAACAGACCTGTAACACTTTCCAGTTCATGTTAATAAATGTTGCCTTCATTTCCTAACACAGAACTGGACTAACCTATTTTCTGTTTTAGAAGACTGTCCATCTTTTATTTGTTATCACTAGAAAAAGCAGCACTATCACTACAAATAACAATAATAAAAATGTACCGAATTCTTATTGCTTTAAATATAAGATAAAAATATAAGCCATGATATGTGTACAAGTATGTATCATCTGTTTGGGACAACAGGACATTTATATGCAGTACTTAAAAGTGAAGTATCTATGTAAATAAAATTAAATTGCTATCTGAATAATAGTACCACTACAAAATAAATGGGTAGCTGATAGGTTTAGTGCAGTCTCACTTAAAGAACAAGTTATTTATTGTACAGTAAATTCACTTTGGTAGTGTTTGGTTTAAAGTAGATTAAACTAAAAAGTGTTAGATGGTTATCTCTGTATCAACCAAAAGTGAGATGCAAAACACTAGGACTGCTTGACCCTGGCTAAGACATGCCTTATATTTCTGTCTGCTTGAACAGAAAAAATAAAACATTTCTGGGATGAATCCCAGACTGAAAGCTGTTAGCCAAGAGTTTAAATTGCTGTAGGTATGTTAAGCAACTTATTATGTAAATTGACATAGGCAATATGAATAACATTACCTTTATGTTTAATTTTCTTTCTTTTTAAAAGCAAATGTGGAGATAACTGCCTAATTTCAGATATCTGAAAATATGCTGAAATATATTGACAAAGGAAGAGCTGTATTCCAAGTTCCAAACTGAATGAATAATCCCGCTTTTAGTTCTTTTAGATCTTTCATAACTATAAGAAATTAGATTGTATTGCCTCTTAGGCTTTAGATTTTAAAATGAATGATCCTCTCATATAAAATCTTTCCAACTGATTATTTTCCATAACTTTACCAGGGTCTTTTCTACAGCCATTTTTTTTTAAATCAAAGTACAGAAATAAGACATACATGCAATATTTACGGCATATAGTAACTTGTTCTGCAATTTTTCTCCTTCAAAAATGCATTAATAAAAACCAACATATTTGAACTCATTTGTCTGCACCAATCCAATGTTTCAGTGGATCTGAGATGCTCAGATTCCTCTTCTTTGTTGTCTCCTGTGAAGTTCTGTCATTGTACAAGTGTGGCTTCAATTATTTTATCTCAAATCTACAGTAGTCCTCTGCTGCTTACCCACAGTTCTGCTGTCTATGTTTTCGGTTATCTGTGTTCCACAATGTTTTCAAAATACTAAATGGAAAATTTTATAAATAGTCTGTGTTGCAACTCTGAGTAGCATGATGACATCTCACACAATTCTGTCCTATTCCATTCTGAACACAAAGGCTCTATTTGTCCAGCGTAGCCACTTGTTGTAGGATACTACTACTCACTAGTTACTTAGCAACCATCATAAGCCCTCTTGATTATCAAATTGACTTCTGTAGTGTTAAACTGCTTATGTTTAAATAATTTTTGAATTAATATTGACCCTAGCGTGGAAGGGCAATGATGCTAACAAGTTCATGATAGTATCTTTTTTTAGTTTTATTTTATTATTAGTTATCATTAATCTCATACTGCATCTAATTTATAAATTAAACATCATCACAGGTATATATGTATAAGTAAAAGAAACTCCTTGGCATACATAGTGCTCAGCACTATCTAGAGTTTCAGGCATCCACTGGGGGCTTTGGAATATATTCCCTGAGGGTAAGGGGTTAGTACTGCACAATATGCTTGTATCAAAAGCATATGATTTGTTTCATTCTGCTCAATATTTCAAGGCTCTAACTACTTCCTTAAATTTAATCACATCAGTTATCACTTCCCTGATGTTTTCATTCTGTATTTCCCCTCTGATTGCTTCCAAAATTATTAGTGTCTTAGAATCCCCAAAATATGTTTTATATCAAATATCTAATAAAGACTTAATTGGCCTTAAAATTTTCCCTGCATCTCAGCTGTTTCAGTATATTATTAAAATGAATCTCTCACTTTCTCTTATTAACTCATTAAAGGATTTTTAGATTATGAGATAAAATGTTCTTCTGAAGAAATCATCCAACTTTTGTTTCACAAATGTTTCTTTAAGTATTATGTGGTAATACTATCAGAAAGTGGTCTTGGTATTCTATGAAAGCAATAGTATTTTTTAATGGATGACTATTAGGTCATAAAACATGTGCTCACTCCAGAAGAAAGGTATATTCATTAATCCCTTTTCTACTAAATGAGTAGATTCACGACATTTAAAAAAAAAAGGTTCCTGCTATTGTTTGCTAGACCCCATTTAAGAATTCCTTATATTTATGAAAAATATATTGCAATGTATGTTTTCAGATGCAAAATATGAAAGCTCTTTCAAATAGAAATTTTACTTTTTTTTTTTTTTGGTACCAGGGATCGAAATCATGACCTCACACTTTCCAGGCAGGTGCTTATGCACTGATCTAAATCCTGGCAAAATTTTACTTTTAGAAGCACTCTAAAGGATATAGCTGCATATATGCTTCAGGGTGTAAGATAGATAACCATATTACTAAGTTTTTGTTGGATCCCTTGAACAGAATGTTTTGCAGTCTCATTGTTTGAATGTCCATTTTTTATGCTTTAATTTTGTAACTTGAACAACTATTCCTAAGATGACAATATGTAATTTATCAACTAGTGTTTTCTTAGTGGGTTTTTTTTAAAATTCTGTATTATTTCTACCCTTTTTTCTGTTTTGATTTTTTTCTCTTTAAATAAAATTTTAAAAAATTAAAAAAGAAATATATTTCAATGAAATAACCAAAGACATATAATTATATTTAAAATAAAGAGACAAATAAACACTAAATAATAAATTACCAAACAAGAGCTTCAGGTAAATAAAATGAAGTCTTTGGTGATATATTATACAGTGATGAAAATTATATTGCAGAAAAATATTTAAGAGCAGGGAAATAAATTGAAGACATTTTGTGAAAGAAAACAAAACTTTTGTAGATTCTTTATGCATATATTTAGAAAGAATGTAAAAGGATATGCACCAATATATTGCTCATCATTATTTCCAGTAGAGGAATTATGAGACTTCTATTTTTAAATTTATCTTTTATTTAATGAAAAATATGAATTATAGAATCAAAGAAACAAGGTAAACAAAACCCTACTATAGCTTATTTAAAATATTTCCCGTCGGAATCTCTGATCATCTTTCACGTTCATTTCAATTTTATGGGAAGCTGTGGGCAGCAAGTAACAACATCCAATTCACCACTACAAAGGATTTTTTTTCTCTGTGTATTAGAGGCTGAACCTCAAATCTTAACTATTGCCTCATTCCTAGCCCCCTACTTTTTTTTTTGATGAGGTCATCCTAAATTGACCAGGTTGGCCTTGAATTTACAATCCTTCTTCCTTAGCCTCCCAGAGTGCTAACATTAGAGGAGCTGTCCTGATTTAAATCCAGAATGGCCCTCAGAGATGTCACTTGTTCAGAGGGTTTGCAGAAGGCTGCATCTTTCACACCTGTAGCTGACTTGGTCTGAGTGTGATCTCGTGGGAAGAGATGGGTCAGGGTGGAAGGAAATGCACAGACAGAAAGAAGAACCTGCTTTTAACCACCATGACATAAACAAGTTTTTTACCACTAGATCCTTCTGTCGCACAATTCCTTCTTTTGAGTCAGCCAACTACAGATTGAAACTGCTAA